>DWNR01004211.1:0-11079 GCA_018250455.1 Polygonus leo
AGCGAATTGGTAAATAGTATGGATAAAGGAGGAAATTTAAACTGAAGGTAGTGCAGTAACAAAGTAAAGAGGAAATTGAAAGGAAGATAGGCTAGAGCTGTAGGAAGTGATCCTTCACTTGTCTCTTGAAAGAGTTAATGGATGGAGCATTTTTAATAGCTAAGGGTAAGGAATTCCAAAGGCTGACCGAGAGAGCAGAAAAGGATTTTTTATAAAAATTTTGTTGTAACAGTTGATGAAAAGCACAAGTAAGAAAATTAAATTGATCCTGCAAAGTAAAATGAACACAAAATGAAAAAAACAAGAAGTCGTAGTAGTAGTTTGTAAATTTTTAGTAAAGTGATATACAAGTAAGTAAGAAGTGATGTCAAAAATATTAACCGACTTCAAAATAAGGAGGAGGTTCTCAATTTGGTTGTATTATCTATTAATAATCTACAGATAATCGGTATGCTATCTGAAGAATTATCTGTTATGTATATTTGTATACGTGTTTTTTATTCTATATATGTTTTTATTATAATTAATCAATTGAATCTTGTAGCACTTTTAATATATTTACTTATAAAAAAACTTAATCAGTAAAAGACTTAAAAAAACACAAGTGAACTAAAAAACTGACTTAGCTAATTACAGTGAAACACAATGTAATAGCAAAATTCGATTAGTAACAACAAAATAGAAAAAAAATGCCAATTTGATACCTCATTTAAAGTACATTACTCTTAAAACAATAGCTAATCAAGTAAAAGCAACAGAAAATCTTCTCGACGACATTACTGCACCGTACAAACGCACCCGATTTACACATCAAAGTGGATCTGATTACACACAGATAATTGTCCGTCTGTCGGCCTATTGACCATTACAGTTAGTGATCAGATGGCAGCACCGTCGCATATGTTGGGTGATTGTGGTGGTGACATTGACGAAATGGTCTTGATCATTGCTGTGAGATTATTTTTTGTTGCCTTTCTTCTCTTTTTCTTGTGTTTTGTTTTATACAAACTTCTTTGTCTTGTGTTTTGTTTTATACAATAATAGTTCATAATATGTATCAGTTAAAATAAACATTGATATACTGGTGAGTAAAATTTCTCTCACCGATCTTCTTCCTGACTCGTCTGGATCTGATATATGTATTAATCCTATGCATCGGTGATATTTAGTCATGCGCATAATAAAATTATATTCACTTACTATATGCTAAATAAATTTTACGGTATTAAAAACAAACTTAATTAAGTAGTGTGGACTACTAATTGACTTTTGCTCTAAAAACTTTATTTTGAGAGGAGACATGTGACCAGTATTAGAAAAGTTATGGCATGCTCAATTGCTCATCATCATGAAGTAGATATGAATCCATTGTAACTCATATATCTGTTCATCCTGTAAAATGATGATCTAAGTTAGAAACCTACAACACACGCGCAAAAAAATCTATCTTCATAAGTTGCAATGAGTTACATGTAAAATATCTGAAAATTCCAACCACCTTATAAGCACCAAACTCTATTATAACCATACCAATAGTAAAAACTATGTAAGTACCAAGACCACTCACTCCAACTGTGCCCTCATTGTCGAACAATACAATATGCATTATCGGGAAGCTTTTGTGCAAATGTTGTTTATTTGCGCACGCGCTCAGCTACATTACGAGTGTTATGGTTCAGCATTTGCACATGGCTGAAGAGTTCTCCACTTGTCAATACTTGGAAATAGTAGTTTATTGGTTTTGGAAATAGACATTTTGGTTTGTGGAACTGGAAGGTAAAACAATCTGTAGAAATAGTTACATTTTTATCGTATAAAGGTAGCAAAGGAGCATGCAGTTCATCTGATGATAAGTGATAATGTCCAATTAGTAATCACCCCAAATATGATTAAATCATACCTAAGTTTGAACACAGATGCTACCCCTGAGGACTAAGATGTTCGCCTCGTATATAAGTATAGCCGGCAACCACGCCTCTCCAAACCTTACATATGGGTTCGAGAATTTCTCTTCCCATCCTTAATCGATTGATAGATCCATCCAAACATCAGATCTTAGTTGCATTGCTGAACATAAGATTATAAGTTTGAGTCATAGTTACTTACTTGCATGTTGTGAAAAGACCGGACCTTATAAATACTTCAAAGTTAAATTTTACATGCTTCCCAAAAATACCAATAAATCTAAACGATTACTATTTCCCTTCTATACTGCAACGAATGGTATTTAACAATACTTCTGTTTTTTAACCACAAAGCCCCCAAAACTAGCTGCGATACAATTGAAGCAAGCAGATGATTTTTAAGGGGTGCACAGCAATACGATGAACATTTATACGCCATATGTACCTTTGGGCTTATGGTCCCTCAAGGGACACTGCCCTTGCTAATGAAAATGACGAATAAGGGCGTTTAAAATTGTCTACGATACGGTTTGGACTAGAAATACTTGATTGTTCATATTTCGATCAAGGCACAAAGAAAAATTACAAAATGGAATGTTTGAATTCGGAATGGAATCGGAAGGGATTATTTTCTAAGCAAGAACTAAGTACAGATAATCTTGAACACATTTTTAGGAGTCTTCTTGACTAGACCTGAATAATAACACATGTTTCCCAAAAACATTGATCTTTTCCTTCAAACTTGTCAACCATTAAAAACATATTGTATTGTACTGCAGTATCATCTTAGCATAATTTTAAAGCACTTGTCAAATACAGAACGTCTAACCAATACGATTCTCTTGAAAGCGCGTTTAACGTGTCCCATATGGTAATGGGGCACCGCCATGGGGGTGTATTGTCCTCAGCGGCTTTTACACCATATGGTACAAAAATTCATAAACAAGTGTGCACCAAATCCTACTTTAATGTTTTGCGATTATGCGTTCCAATTCGCTTTGAAAAGGCAGTTCAATACAAAATATACCTTACGTATTTAACTATAGAATCAAATATAGAATCATTCGAATTTACTAATAAATGGCATTTTTTTGCAACCAAATATCAACCATATAACAAGGACAATAGAAACCATAATAATATTGAATAATACCCTGTTAATAGAAAACTAGAAAGGACCAATACAAGTTTTAAACCAAATGAAGCTACAGAAGTTGACAACGAAAACTATATTATAAATAGTTATAAGCTTAAATACAGTAACTATAAAGTCGAAATTGCATTAACGTGCAACGTAAATGAATTTGAAACGATTAATAGGGTGGTTGATCCCGAAGTATTATTAAAAAGGACTGATTATAGTCCGAGCTCAGTGATACACTGGGCGAATAAAATGTACACCCGGTACAGAAACAAGGGAAAGTAGCAACTAATATGAACGATACATTGATTAAATTGGCTTGTGCTTCTTCCTTAACTGTTACAAAACTTGGGTGCATTAGTTTTTACAAACTATTGTTAGTGATGGACATACCATATGGTAGATCAGTATTAACTCTTGATAAATTTAGGGGACCAGCTAAACATATTTTAATAACGCTTACGTCACAGGTGCCATTGTGATTTACGGGATTATTGGATATTATTGGAAACAGCAACCCATAAAGCAAATATTGCTAGCATAAGCTAATTCGAAATTTTGTATGATAGAAACGTCGATTATGCGATTAAACTTGAAATTAGATTAAAGCTATTTACTCGTTGATTTACTATTGTAATAAAGCAAGACAAATGTAAAACAAGTTTATTGTAATAAATAAATCTATATGACATGTATAGATTAATTTATTACTGAATGCTAGAAAATATAATTAAAGAATATTCATTTCGAATTTTTGATAATACAGTTAGTATGAATGTAGCAGACATAATAATATGTGGTAAAACAAAAGACATCATCTTAAGCCCTACTTGAGCAGGTACATCTTGAGCCTAATCTAATATAAATAAGACGATAAACATTGGTTATCGAATTCTTTACAATAAATATAGTGATACTAAAAGAATCTTTAGTGATTCACCAACTAATCTGTCTCCGACAATCGAAGATGGAGTTGTTTGAACACACAAGGGATTCCAACCAATTGGACGACCAATCAAAGTTGCAGATGCGACCTCTGACCGACAGTCATCAGTCAATCGTCGCGACTTGGATCGAATGGGTCTACTTGTGACAAAATAAGTTGTTTGGCTTCTTAAATGTACATTTCTGAACAAAATTCTTGGGTTATAGATGATTCTAATGTTATTTTTGAAATAAGACAGTATTTGTGACTTTCTTTGTGTGTCTTTATATTGATTTTTATTAAAAACTAGTAATTTTAAGTTTTAAGTAAATTAAATTATATTCATTTGGGTAAAAAGAATATCCATATGAAGAATTACATTTAATACGTACAGCCAAGGAGCAGAATGTTTTATCAGGGTTTGTTTCCCGAAAAAATATTTTTCAAAACTTTTTAAGACGGTGTTGAATATTCTTTTTCTAGACAAACATGTCTATTTTTAGACAGGATTATGGCTTTCTATTTACCGTGATGATAAAATTAAACTCTGGCTATTACAGGCGGTAGAACTCATGTAGTTCGACCGGGGAGGTACAACCACCACCCTCATAATTCTCCGTGAAGCAATTTATTGTCTTTCGGTTTGGAGAGACCTGGTTGCCGGCTATACTTATATACGAGGCGAACATCTTAGTCCTCAGGGGTAGCAACGCATCTGTGATCAAACTTATATGATATATGATATAATTGTGCTTGGCGATGGTTACTGATGTGCATGAGCGGCAGTGACCACTTACCATCAGGCGTTAGGCTGCAGGCTCATTCGCTACCTTTATACGATAATAAAAATACAAATAAAAAACCCTAACCACTCTGATTTGACATTTTTTTAACTAAATCATCTGTTATACGTAAAAACAGAGAACAGTAAAACTCTTTGTGTTAACTTCATCGTAACCAATACTATTAAGTGCTGAATTATTTGTAGCTCTTTTCCTGTGTGGAGTGTGCAGAAATAACTTAAGCACAATGAGCCACAAACAACCCAAGCAAGTATAAACGACTTAGTCTCCCCTATTATCACCTCCCCTTATCCCGGTCACGTGTGGATAGGCTCCAACACGTGCCCCCAATTACTTATCAAGCTAAACATGTCCTGATAACGGGTAAATCGAATTTATTGCAGATTTCGTTTGCTAATTATTTTTTCTGATCGTCGCTGATAAAATTTGAAATTGAATCGTTAAATTTATGGTAGAAGTGGTCGCTTGATAGATAGAGGGAAGCCATGATTACTCGATAAGAGAGAATAATATAATTTTTTTAAAGTTAATTGGTTTCGCCAAAGATTTAAGCAATAGAATGACAGTGAGTAAGATCAATTTGCCAGGTGGTAGAACTCATGTAGTTCGACCGAGAAGGAACCACTGCCATACTCATAATCCGCCGTGAAGCAATTGTTGCGTTTTGATTTGAAGAAGCGTGGTTGCTCGGTACACTTACGATCGAGGCGAACATCATAGTCTTCAGGGGTAGCAAAGCATCTATGGTCGACCTCAGGTACGATTAAATCTTACTTGGGAATGATTACTAATATTCATGGGCGGCAGTGACCATTTAACATCAGGTGGACTACAAACTCGTTGGCTACCTTCATTCAATAAAAAAAACAAACAAGTCACATAAAACTTTACAGTAGTAGGTACATAGGTCATAAATAAACATCAATTTATTTTTGTACTTCAACTTTATACGCTTTAGAAGAAAACTAAATGAAATCTGCCAATTCATAATTTTACAAAACAAAACTCGCCCAATCTTTAAAAACAACGCAGAACGAACAAAAAATGGAAGTTGCAAAATGGAAAATAAACTACAAGAATCAGTTTTCTTCGCCCGCGGACAGCCATTTGTCTTGTTGACGGCACAAAGAAGAATCGCACAACCGAGCCGAAAAGAACAGCAAAAAGAAAAGAAAAGATCACAGGGAAATATTTTTGGGGTTTTATTTAATTACTGTCTTTTGTGTTTCGTGTTAAATAGATAGAATATAGTGAAGTATACTGTTTTCTCTTGCTTAAATTGTTATCCAGTAAATCAAGTCATTTTTAATTTTATCTATCACATTGAGCTACAATGGTACCTTATTATACATATGCTGTATTGATACAAATATTTGTTATCTATAGATAAGAGGAGACAAAATATTTATAGTACATTCTCAATATCTCCCGTATTATTCTCTCTATGAACAAATTAGACCACTATGATAAGGCACTCTTTAGAAAACGTGAGAAAAATGATCTTCAATGCTAAAAAGCTCTGACGTGCCCTCGAGTGTTGCAAAATACAGGCAACAGTAAATAATATCTATCCGGTAAGTTATGTCAATTTATTACACATACATATCTTCACGCCAAATCCCTAACGGGGTAGGCAGAGAGTATCGAGTGCCAAATGGCACGGTTCTGACATACTTGCCTAGCTTATTCCACTTTCATAACTCTCCTACGACGTTTCAAAGTATTATACGTTACACAAGAGAAAATACTCCACTAAATATAAAAAATCAGTTGAATAACATTAAAAAATGCAACAATTGTCATGTACCAATACATTACATTGCTATAATTTAAACTAGTTTAGCTTAATTTAGATTCTTTGTAGTACAAAAACAACGCACCTTCATCTTTATCCTGACATCGTATCCTAGCACGATCTATCACTCCAGCCACTTGTCGCTAGGAAGGTTCTTTGGGGCATTTACCGGACCGCTAAATAAGATGTCACTACTGACACGTCTGTTAGGAACTCAATTGATGTTCTTGATACTAAATCGTTTGGTATAGATGTTATTTGTGTCACATGAAATATCGACTAGGTATAAGATGTTAAGGACTAAGCGAAAAAATTATGCTGTTCCACCTGTAAGTTATAAAGCTTAAAGAAAGGATCAAACAACTTATGTTATGGAAGATTAATTATTTTAAATTTAACTTAAAAGTCAAGGAGAATTTAAAAAATATTTTTTCCAAACTTATGGCCAACATTTTCTTTCCAACTTATAATTGAAAACCATTGACGTAGACACCTAAAACCAAAAGGTCGAAATCTAAAATCTCATTAACGCTTCCCACAAAATAAATGGAACAGATTTTCATAGAGAGAGAACGAATGGCCAAAAAAATGGCTAAAATCTGACAAATGGCTTTCCTTTAACGTCTGCGCCCATCTTATTATCGTTACCCACTACCAAACAGAACTCATTTGAGTCTTCTTTTCAGTTCAATATCAACTCTAGGTCAGTCAAATTTTAATTTTCTGTTACTAGAAATACAGTTTCGTTTAGTTTGGCATTTTTTCTGTATTAGCCTCGACAACATTCATTCAAGTTTGAATCTTGTTAGAATGCGTTAAGGTTTAATTTTCTTTGGAACACCGTTGAGTAGGATATCAATTTGAGAAGAAGCGTCTGTGTTAATAGCATTATTCCCAATCTCATCCATACACTCGAGGGTAACGCCGTCTATGGGCGAGTATCATTTTTTATGCGACATATAAAACATATTTATTGCAATCATAATCGTTGGAGTTTTCTTAGTACCATGTTTGGCAAGATAAACAGAGAATAATGGTGGAAGTAACTTCTCTAACTGACATAGTTATTCTTATTATTCAGCCACAGTAATTTGAAACACAAGGTGACTTTTCTGTTTTTGTTCCATTTTGTATTTTAGTAACCCTTTCTGTATAATAAGACGATTCTAATAAAACCATATCAAAATTGTTTTTTTCTGATCTTACAATAAAACGAAGCCATTACAAAAACAAAGATAACTAATTCCTTACATTAATAATATTGTATAATCTATCACCATATTATAGCACCCACTTAATTTAATAATAAACTCGAAATATATATTTAAAAGAGCTGGACTACTCACAAATAAAGCAAAAAACATAACAATATCCAATACTTTACTGGTATCAATTGGGAATTGAGTATCTCATAAATATATTAATTGAGTCTGCATAAAGAAGCAAAACAAACCCATATCATATATTAACCACCGCTACCTTATAATACTATAAAATATATCCATAACGCAAGCAATGATTCCTACAACCTTAGTCTGAGTAGCAGTGTAAAGCGCTCCCGATTCTCAATATCATACTGTCTTTGTCGGGCTGACCCTACCACAACTCAATGCGTTCTCAATTCGCGACGGTTATTATTATCTTGACCCGTTGATTGAGCTCTCCTGTTCACTATCGTGGCGACGCCATCTCATTGGCCAACAGATTTCAATCACCCCACCCTCTCGCATCCCATTGGCTATCCAACCACGCCTCTGAACTCTAAAGGCTTCGCTAAGGGTAGTTTCAAACCCCACTTATATATTTTCCACCCTAAAATCGCGCTCGCATTCGCAAAGTTAGTGTCGGGTTGTACGCACGCGTCCCCGCAACATTCTTGCGATATAAGTGTAAAAAGTTTAAGTTCCGTGCGCGAAAAATTAAATGAGAAAACAATGACAATGGACGTTCAAAATAGCTATCAAAATTATAAAGAGCAGTCTCCTGATTCGAAGGACACGAATCTTAACATTGAAAGTGCTAGAACTTCGCAAATTTCGAAAACCGAAATGCAGTCTACGGTTGTCAACCAAGGCAAAACTTCGAAACGGTCATTCGACGTGGCTTTCCTCATGATGCCGGACGACAAACTACAACAAAAGCAACCGGAACGCCAGCTACGAGTATCTAAACAACTTTTTCATACAGAAGAATGGGAGCAACCGTCGAAGAGGCATGCGGACATTTATAAAAACAGTGAGTACTCTAGTGACAACACACTCGATTCCAAAGATCAAGACGACGACAGACTCCGTGTGAACAACAATATGTCGCCTAGTTTTGGGTCCGATATAAATATAGACGTCGGAACGGATGAGTACCCAAGTAAATCTATGTACTGCAGTGATTCTGAAGCATCTGATCGCTCGAGAAGTCGCCCAAACTCCAATGAAAGTGCTGCACGTCAACCTAAAATACTCCCAGAGTACAAGAATAAAATTTTCGATGATCCTACAATAATAACGATGCAAACGAGAGCTAGATATGAAAATAGATTCACGGATAAGCCAGCTGAAATGTCTCCGAAAAGTGCTTTTACGAAAGTTTCTAACTATGCAATGCGATCGCCAAATCCTTCCGTGAGCCCTGATAATCTGCTTTATCAGAATTCAGTGAGTCCACCGTTATCTGCGACGAGTCCACCAAGCCCCTTCAATAAATCTGCTGGCTTCAACAACCTACTCACACCAGCTCATCTGCTCAACGGGCACGCATTCTTCAAGGGCCAAAACGTTCCAGCTACGTCTCCGAATTATCCAGAAACCAGTGTTCAGCCTCGTGCCAGTGGCCCCTACAAAGCAATGGAGTTTCAACCCAAACAAGACTCCAAGGCACAAATGTCACCTAACAAAATGAATTTCTTGCCATTTAGACCCGAGATACCGTATCTACAGGCTGGCTCGTCTTACCCATTCGGAGTTCAGAACTTCCAACAGCCGAACCCAGACTTCATGAAATTTTCTGGGCCACCGCGGGATCCTGTCGCTCCGCTTATAGCGAATTCCGCAGCCGCTATACTTAGTACTCTTCTGCCTCCCACATTGGCCGCTTTTTCACTGCCGGCGCAAAATGTGTGCGCGAAATGCAGTATAAGTTTCCGAATGACTTCGGACTTAGTTTATCATATGCGAACTCACCATAAGAGCGAGTCGACAGCTGACCCGACTAGAAGGAAGAGAGAAGAAAAACTTAAATGCCCGGTATGCAATGAAAGTTTTAGAGAAAGGCATCATTTGACCAGGCACATGACGGCGCACCAAGACAAGGAGGGTGATATGGATGACGTGTCACCCTCTCAAAGTTTTAGCAAGAAAAGTAAACAGTATTTCGCCCACAGCGGTGGTTCTATTCTCCACAAGTGAATATCTTGGTAATTCCATAAAATAATTCGATTTATGATTTGAATGAAACTTTGACCGGGTTTTATGTAAACCATAAATTACCTACTGTACTTAGAAGTTTTGTGACTATGTCACTTTGGTTCCATGTTGTTAAAATGGCGATTTGTTTCACCTCGTTGTTATTTAGTTGTATTATCCACGTGCAATATTAGTTTTAAGTAGGTACCTATTTATTTTGTAAATATTACCCTTAGTAGATACTCATTAAATAATTTAAGAATCTTAATATCTTTGTTTTTATTCATAACCATTATCAACTTAGTCATTATACTAATTATTTTTTAATATCAATTATAGCCAATATTTATATAAACATTCTTCATACTATGATTTTTTCAAATGAGTTAATAAGCACTGAATTTTATTTTATTGATAAATTCATAATAGAAGGTGTAATTTAGTAAAATAGGAAATGCATACAGTTTGAAAATATGTTATTGTATCAATCATTAATTTAATCAATTTAAAAACATAAAATAAAATTATTTGATAAAAGAACTTTGAATTTAATACTTGAATAAATAAAATGTAATTACATCACAACATTCCTAATATACATATAGTTGTATAATCAACATAAATTAGCCAATAATTGAAAAGATTATTAATTACTTCAGATAAAATAAACGTTACTCTAGATAAATGTAATATTACAAAAGATAAATTAAATTACAAAAGATAAACGTTCCCATGACCATTGTTTCTGCTTTCAAATAAAATTGCTAATAGTTTCCATTATCTTCCTAACGAGGCGCAGCGGAACGAAAGTCTACTAGCAAGGGTAAGGGCTAAGGGTGAGATGAAGCTATCAAATTCATCCCTTATTTAGGGGTTGATGCAGTCGTTCAGTTCACATTAAACAAATTGAATTTAGATTTTTGAAAAGATACACCAATTCCTCATAATCTTCCGTGAAGCAATTCTTGTGTTTCTTGCTTGTCGGCTATACTTACACATGCGGCGAATATCTTAGTCCTTAATAGTACAACCTGGGTTTTTTATTGTATAAAGGTAGCAAACGAGCATGCAGTCCACCTGATGGTAAGTGGTCACTGCCGCCCATGGACATCA
>DWNR01004212.1:0-11079 GCA_018250455.1 Polygonus leo
GTCTGAAAAATACACGATAGTTGTATTTTGAACTGTGAAGCGAGATAGTTGTTGAGTGTAGTAATAAAAGTTATTTGATACGAAACAGTGTTTTACTACGTTCCTCTTTTCGACTTAAAGTTAATATCAAGTTACTATGGGGTATTACAACTTAGATTATTATAGTAACCGTCAATGACTACTACATATAGTTGTTCATGGGTGGAAGTGACCACATAACTGTAGCTCCCAGACTTTTCCATTATGTACTTAAACCACTTGGCTAGACATGAGTTGCACAAGACGCAATGTCGTTTAGTACTTTTGTCACTCAATTTCCATAAACACGAACAAGCTTTCCAAGTGCCTATTTTAACTAACTTGTAACTAAAGTGAGTGCAAAGTTGTGTACATACTCGTAGTTGAAACGAGCATAAACAGAATCAATCTAAGTCTAACGAGCGGCAGGTTTTCCTTTCACTGTCGCTAACGTATATGGACTCTAAACTTGACTTTCCTCAGGACGTCCTTTCCTTAAAGATAGACTTTTAAATGCCAATAAATACAAGAATGTACATTTAAGTAACTTCATACCACTCCTTAGGTATGATAAGTTTATAGTTGGCGAGAGTTGATAGGTTCATTTATTTGTTCTCAATATCCAAGTAGTTATTTATTTTTATTTTTCAAGTTAGGTATTAACTTTATAGTTGGCAAAAATTGGCGGGACTTATTACTATTTTTCGGAATTCGGTATTAATCTATTTTCAAGTAAATACATGAGAATCATTACATATGATAAGTTTAGAATTGGTAAAATGCAAGACTATTTATTATTTTCGTAATTTTCAAGTACCTTTCCATTTTCTGGAAAGTTTATAAAACTGCTTGGCATACATTTGGCAGGCCTATTTATTTTTCGCAATGTACTACATAAAAATAATTGTTTTATTTTTTTTGTTAATTTAACTCGAAGACGATGTTAATGGCCAAATTAATTAAACTTTTGTTGTAATATCGGAGTAAAATATTGGTTTTCGTTTATCATGTACTTTTGGAAGTACCTATTTTGTATAATTATGAAATTAAGAACGTATCTCTGGTCGTATAACTATTTACTTAAAAATTTGCTTACTTCTTAAGAAAACACAATTTGTATACACGTGATATTTGTATTTTGTAATTTGTATTACAATTATCGAAGCTATGAAACCGAATTAAAATTGTCAAGGCTAATCAAGTTGATATTTTATAATGTTTCTTAAGCACAAAATAAAGTTATTTCGTAAACGTAAAGTAAGGCGTAAACGAAAAGTTTTAATGTCTCAACAATTAAGTTACCAAACTATTTTACAAATTTTGCAGTAATTGCGTTACTTAACTTGAAAATTAGGATGAACTTCTTAAGATAGCTTATGTTCACTTTTTTCGTCACAATAATAATGTTACGTGAATGTAATAAGTCCTAATTTTAATACCTTTATAATTTTAGTGTAGGTACATTGGGAGAGACAATAATGTAAAAGTATTAATAAAAATTAGGTACGGAATTTTACACATTTTCTCTATCAACAGAGTCCTAAAACCTTCTATAATATACTCGTTAGACGGAAAATTGAGAGTGGGTGCTATTTTCAACTCAGCGAAAAAATAAACCTTAATTTACGAAAAGAATGTGAGAAGTGCTAAAGTCTAGACTCGTGATAAATTGCCGTCAGCGCTGCCACTGGAAAGTGGAAGTGACACCTTTCAAAAGAATTGGTCCGCGTCTGACGGGATCTCGATTACTGAATGTTTCGGCCTTGTTTTTCTAACATGTTTGAGAAGATTAGCTGGTACTTGAGGGTTTCTTTTACTCGTCTGTATTTTTAAACTGTTATAATATATTATTTTAGTATGTTATATTGTTATGTGTTATGAATGTTTACTGAATAATAATAAAATTAAGATTGAATTTTTTTTATGTATACTCATTGTTCCCTCACTTTCGACCGTAAGGACCGGAAAGTTCTAAGCATTATTTTACGCTTTTAACCTTTCTTTGCATCAAACCCAAGAACCCTTCCAAAATGTATAGTAAATATCATGTACAAATTACAAACGAACATATAATGTTCGTATTTGGTAAACGCTAATTCCGTAGATAGCTACATCACTAAACCTATCTATCTCGTATCTGCGAAATGTTTGGAGTAGGCTATCATTCATGCTAGTTCATGGACATGGACATCGGCTAATTTCTGGTTAAAATCCGTGCGGTCCGACATTAGCCGACGGTGGATCGGTCGTTAATGGAATTTCCGTATCATCCGCCGAGGGCCGAAAGCCCCAAACTACGTTGCCCCGGCGGATAATTTCATAGCGAAAACGGACGAGCGATGTACCATGTGTTTAGTTTTGGGTTTAACTAGGCTCAAATCAAAAGGGAAAAAACACTTATTCAAGTTTATCTCGGTTTTATTACTTTACGATTAATTACGATTAATCTTTATATATAAAAGGCAAAAATGATTAACTGACGGATATATCAACGCACAGCCGAAACTACTGTACCTAGCAACTTGAAATTTAGTACAGGGATTCCTTTCATGATGTAAGTCAGCACTGAGAAAGGATTTTTCGAAATTCTATCCCCCAGGGGTTTTCGACTTCTACACGGACGAAGTCGCTAAGCTAGTGTATTATAATTATATAGTATTAATAATGTTTTGCATTTTAACCAGATTCAAATATTTTTGTATTAACTAAAAATGGTGGACGGACAGACAGTACAAGAATGATTTTACGTTCATCGTACGAATACTTACTAATAGTAATGAATATCTCAATATCACTAAATAGTATATTAAATAATTATATCATTAATTGAGTTTGTAGATAATTAGGTAAACATACCTAATTATCTCTTGACGAGGAGTCTATATGTCTATTTACACACTACATTCGGAATTGTATCTAAGCAATATCAATCATAATCAAGGAAGGCTTATACAGGGTGACTGTAAAGACAGTCCTCACAATAAGTATCTTTATTATAAAGACATCGCGAGTACCCATAGAAAGCTTTAAACTTTTCAGTTCGTGATCAACTCAATATCCCCACGCGGATTACACTCAAGTGCCGCACTTAAGGATTTTCACCGAAAGACTTTATACAGTACTTATATATACGGATTTAAATTAAAACATTAAGCAATAACTTTGTAAACCCTTTTTATAGATGTTACGTGGACGGAGGTGTATTTATAAATACATTAAATTAATAAAATAAAACGGTATACACACTACCGTACGTTTGAAGCACATGTTTATGCGTAAAGTCTGTTGTCAATCTAACAAGAGATTATTATTTGTTACTCAATGTCAACAATAATCATTGCCATACAAATAGTTTGTTTATTCAAAACAATATATATGTATACAAAACGGTTTTCTTTATTTCAGTCTTTGTCAGTCAATTTTTTTGTATTTGTTTTTATTATGGTCGAATTTCGAGCTCAAGGCGACCCTAGTACGGATTTAATTCACGTCCGCATACTGCATTACGACTCAATCCATAGTAGGTACTTGTCGTAGCACCCAAACTTCTGCCCCGACCCTCATGTTAATCGGATTAATTTCTAAAGGCACCTCACGCCTCAAAGGATTAGGTCGTATATTTAAATGATTTTTGTATGTGGCATTTTGACGTCCGACCCCTAACCTTAACACCTTTTGTACACGAAGGGTGTAATTAGGGCCCTCCGTTTTGTTTTACAACGAGCAATGAATATTAATAAACATGATCGGAAAAAGTTGAAAGGCTCAATTTCGTTTATCGTACGATATTTGAATTTAAAGTCAATTCCAATAATACATAGAGGGGCAATTCGTAGAACGGCAGTTAATAGGTAGGTAGTTTTTTGATGAATAGGAACCATAATACATATTACGTTATTTTCAGGTGGTAGAACTCTTTAGTTCGGTTACGGGGGAGGTACCACCGCCACCCTCATAATCATCCATGAAGCAATTATTGTGTTTCGGTTTGGGAGGCGTAGTTGTCGGTTGTCGGCTATACTTATACACGGGGCGAACATCTTAGTCCTCAGGGGTATCATCACATCTGTGATCAAACTTAGGTATGATTTAGTTGTACTTGGGGAAGATTATTGCGGTAGTGACCACTTACCATCACGTGAACTGCATGCTCGTTTGCTACCTTTATACGATAAAAAAATGTAAGTACATTACAGAATTCATGTTTATATTCACTGCAAATTACCTCTTATTTCTCTCTTCTCTGCATAATTTTCGTACTCAATAAATTTTGTAAGGAACCGAACATTTTCCTCATAACCGGTGCAAAAATGTTCTATTTGAGTCGTCTATTAAATTTAGAATTAAGCTTGAGAGATCGTGCCTACGAACCAGATTCTGAAGTTAATCGATTGTACAAATACTGAGTTCAATTTGGAGTTGTACGTTCTGAACATAACGTAACATTCGGAGCTCAAATAAAGATATCAGCATTCAGACGGAATCAGCGCACAGTGCTTCAGGTTTGCTTGATTTTAATCAAAAGTTTCGATTGGACTCCAACCACTCGGTCGAGTGGAATCGAGGCGTGTGTTCGGCTCGCACGCCGCGGAGTATGATCGGACTTTAGTGGAAATCGAAATTTGTGTGTTCAATCTAATACCTATTTGCAGTTCCATAATGTTGGAACCTCAACCGATGTATGACGAGTAAACTGGACGCCAACCGCTCAGACACATGTTACTTGTTATAACTTCGTCCGAAGCGTGTTTCGGGAAACTTGCGAACTCGCGTAGTTTGAAAGTGTGGCGAGTGTCTCAATGACTCGCTTATTAAAAGATTTCGGGGTACATCTTAAGTGCCTCGTTTATTATTTCACAGTAGGTGTGCGTGGCAATAACTCCTACGGTCCTTTTATTGTGACGTAGGCCGAGCGTTTTGTAATGAAATGTGAGGTTAAATCTCCTCCGTTTCATGCTTAAGTGAAATAAAAATATAAATTGTTCACAAAGTGGGATAGCCACTCAAATTAAGCACCTGAATAAATTGCGCGATAATCCACAGCAGTCTTTTAATGCTTTATTTTAGAGAGCCTTTGGCGACGGAGGCGTGCGGAGAAGAATAAACGAATAAGATAATGATTACTCTCATTTCATTTACTTTTCCTTGATCCTGGTAATTGAGGAAATTGGGTCGAAGTCTGATAAGATGGAATATCGGGTGTTATTGGTCCCATTAGGGACCTCTTAATCGTATTTAACGCCTTTATCACCTGAGGGTGTGTAATGGACTGAAATATACGGTCGAAATTCTGAAATTCGATCTGCAGTTGCTGCTAAGAAATAACAATATTGTAATTCTGTCAAAACATTGATCAGCGGTCTGGTTAATTAATGATAAACATAGTACACATAATAATTTAATATTTTTTGTTGTTTTTCGATCACGTTTGCACTGAAGTCCGAAATACGACACTACGAATTTCCTCACACTAATCACGTGCAACATATTGCCCCGCCGGACCACAATCTTTCTGTATTGTTCCAGAAACAGTAAAGTAGAGGGCTCAGTGAGCGCCGGTGGTTTTAATTTATATTTTTCTCTTTGGACGAGACTGCGGGCACGAGTTCATAATGGACAAAACATTAGCACGGCCTACTTGGGGTGAGAGCTTTCAGGGCTTTTCGACTCATCTTGCGTTAATATTCCTGTTAGGTGAGTGCCTCGTGGTGCAACATTTCTGGTCTCATATTCACGTGTTTATTACATATACGGTTATCGTTATGGTTATGTTTACTCTTCAACAAAACAAAAGCGATTCGCTTTCGTCTAGACTATAAATATTCCAGTCCTGGCAGGTGAAGTTGTGTATTTACATGTTACGTGAGAGTTGACTAGGTTGCTTTTAACATAGTTGATACAAAACGACGCACTCGCGGAAACTACTATTGAATTTAAATGGCGGAGAAAAGCACTCCTGATATTCGGGAGGCATACTAATGTCAACTAATTTTATTTGCGAACGGAAATTTCGAATGATGAAAGTTTATTTACACATTTATGACGAGAAATTTTGAAAACGTGCCCCTCTTCAATAATTAACATTTAGAATAATCAACACATTGGCCCTTTATCTGTCATATATGAATGTTATGGGCGTATACGTAACATTGATGCCATAAAACATACCAAGTGAATGCGTTTCAAAAGTGAGAACCATAAAAATCCGACCTTACCGCTTTCCTACTGGTTTAGAATATGGTCGTATGTCGTATTTATTAGGGCTGGTCGTATTTGTGTACATGGCTCATAAACAACTTTCTGGTCGTTATTTCTGAATTACATGTTTTATATGAATAATGTATGTGAATGCAAATATTACCTTACCTTGTCTAATGTATTTTTAAGCTGTGACGCAAAATAGGGGTGTTATAAGTTAAGCGTGCGTCTTTGACATCATTGCTCCTAAACGGATGAACACATGTGGATTTTTTTTATTTGAAAGATTATCTGAATAGAATAATGTAAATTTTTCGCTAATATTTGAATTTTGTAAATTAGTTTAATATTTTAAGTTGACTTTTGATGCTTTGTAGAATAAACGAGGAGGTTCCACCCGATGGTAAGTGGTCATTCATCATCACAACCCATTATGTCAGAAGACCATGCCTAGTAGTGGATTCATTAGAAAAATTAAAGGTGCGTGGTGGGAATTTTAAACAGGACCTGACCTGTAAAAGGTCACATTCTTAATCACTGGGTTAGCTAGTTCATGAGTGGTTATTGCTACCATGGAAATTTGTAATCAACCCCAAATAGCAAAGCACCTGAGTCCATCAGTATTACTAGTCTTGAAAACCGAATCGAACTCTTCTTTAAGACATCTTTCAGGCCAGAATACTCCAGAAATGGTGGAAATGTTGCTGCAGGCCTGCCTACAGTGTCAATCTTAAACAACTTCTAAGCCGTAATTCTGAATTAATACGGATGAGACAAAATAAAATTCTCTTAGCTTTCAAGCAACCGTATTTTCACTTTATATAAGACTTTTTGCAGAGGCTTTGAAATAATATCTGAGTAATTTTCGGCCACTGAACGTTAGCTAATATTTGTCGAAGGAAAAGCTATCTTTGACGAGATTAATGTCCACCGGGTGAAAGGTAATATTTTTGAGTAGCTTTTTATTAATATTGAAAGATTTAGCAAAATAGATGCTAAATATTTACAGGGCTTGAATATAAATGACGTTTACGTATTATACCATCTAGTTTATGTTATAGGTATTCGAAATATGTAGTTACATAAAGAACGTCACCTGAATTCAGCCAATTACTTTATTAGAGATCGATGGGTAATTATTCATATCGATGCTTATTGTAATGTGGAGTTACAAAACGACATTATAATCAAATATTTTTTTTATGGTTTAAAGGTAGCATACGAGCATGCAGTCAATCTGATGGTACGTGGTTAGTGCCGCCCATGGACATTAGTAATCATCCCTGCGTACGAGTACTGCGTACCTAAGGTTGACCACAAATGCGTTGCTACCCTTTAGAACTAAAATGTTCGCCTCGAGTTTAAGTATAGCAGGCAACCACGACTTTCCAAGCCGAAACACAATAAATTGCTTCACGGAAGATAACGAGGGTGGCGATGGTACGTCCCTGGTCGAACTACGTAAGTTCTACCACCTGTAATTATATTCGGTCGTACGCCACATTATTGACATTGTCTATCTATATTTTATTTTATTGTCTATCATTGAATGTCATTTCATGTAAGTTACATTTTGTCCTTTTATAGAAAATATATTTCGAAAAGTAACTTATTATCTAAAGTCAAATAACTAAGTAAGAAAAAATAAGAAAAGAACATAAAAGAAGAAATAAAAGTATCGACTAAGATATTTCAATGCGGCTTAGTAGATAAAATTAACTGTTATAACTTTCGGAGGCGGAGGAGTTATAAAACAAATTCTGTAGCAAAATCAGTGCAACATGGGTTCGTAATTAGCGATTCAGATAATTAGTTCTATACACAAACGGAGATAGCAGACATCTCGTATACATTCGAAGTTTAGATCTGGTAATGTGCCCTTTTAAGTTTTATAGCGCTAAGTTGAGAACGACTGTAGAGGACTAATTTTGGCGGGATTTATTTTTCCACAATTTATTGAAATTAGTTTTAGTTGTCTAAGTATTCAGGTTGGTAGATTGTGAAACCATTAAACCATACTATGATAACCAATTAAGACATATTCAATATAACGCTATACATGTTCAGAAATAATTTGTCCTCTAATACAAAACATCTGTTATATATTTTTGTGTTCGTGTGTTAGCCATTGATCTTTTCCTAAACTCCTGTACCGATATGTATGAAATTTCTTGTATTTCATTGAGATTCATTTTGTCCGAGAATGGTTTAGATTTACAATTTCATCCGATAGGTGATAAGAGTTGTCCACCCCAAAATTTTTGTTTTTTGTTTTTTTTTTTATTTATGCGTCACGCACTCACCATTTTTGGAAAGAGATAGCTTAGGCCATCTCAAGTCCCACAGAAGGCGGATGGACCCATACTGAAACAAATACCCAATGTCTGAGCCCATCCCTCCCTTTTAGCCCAGGTCTTCTGTTCCGGTTGAGCCCTTAGGTGGCTTGCCATAAAACCCGGTGATGCTGCAAAGGCCAACAGCAGCTTCACATTAAAAAAAACTTTATGTATACACAAACACACCCACACTTACACATACATTCATACACACACGTACACACTTAAACATACACAGGATATGTATAAAGCACAACTTATAAAGGTACACAATGTCAACCGCGCAAGAACACAAGTAAACGAATTTATAAAGAATTCCCATAAATCGTACTCAATTTAGAGATTCGTTTATTACTTGCGGTAATGTGGCCTTTTAACTTTTATAGCGTAAAGTTGTGGAATGAGCCGCGGCGGGCTCGGCGGAGTAATATAGCTGGGTTTTATCAAACCGAGGTTTTATTTAAATTCGTATATTTGAGTTGAAGCCCCTAATTCTGGATTTCAGGACATGTTATGCCACTCGTGTGGTGGTGATGTGGTATTGTGGTGGCTATAGCCGTCTTATGGTTAAAAAGTTCCGGGTTCACCCAGAGTCTGCTAGTCTATCTAACAGGGATACGTGAAGGTTATATGTCTGTTTATATGTATGTGTAATCATTTCTCATGAAAATCGTAGATATTAAAGCCTAATCGAATAAGTCAATTTTTTTTTATTATTTCATTTATACTCATTTTTCTGACGAGAAGGTTCAATTCTGGGAAAAAATTTCGATCACGACGCGGGAATAAGTCTCAAGCGTCATTTATTAAGATCACAAAATATATTATCTAATTAATTAAATATCTCATTACTTTTATTGTAACATGTAGTCCACCTTATTTAATGGTATACTTAAACCACTGCACGCCATGTTCATGGGTATATCCCGGATACGATTGATATGTAAATTATCTAAGGACTATGATTAGCCACAAATGCTATTAAAACATACTGTGCGTATGCACAACTATATTTTTATTCTTATGTTTGATCTATATATGTAATAGATAATAGGTTACTAGTTCTAGATGCAATTTGTTAATTTTTATTAACTTATAACAACAGTTTTTATCGCATTTAAAAGATTAAATTCCCGTGGAAACCTTTCCCTGCAAACTCCTTTACATTTTACTTCATTTTACCACAAATCTTTTTCTGCATCTGCTGTACGTCTTTGGAACTCGTTGCCCTTCTCTATTTGCAAAACCCAAAATGTCGAACAATTTAAAAAGCTAGTAAAGGATCACTATCTTAAAAACTAAATCTTCACTTATTTTTATACTCTTTTCTATTACCATCGATCATCCTAGTCTCTACTGTAATTTCCTTCACGTGTTAACATCATAGTATGTATGACTGTTTTGTGTGTGTGTATGTGTATAACTTGTTATTTTTTTTCAATTGTCTGTGTACACCCCTGCCTCAATTTGTTTTTTTTTTTTTGTATAACTCTCTGTACTTTTTTGGGTTGCCTGGAAGAAATCGCTTTAAAGCGATAAGGCCGCCTATTGTTTGTGTTACTTCACTATTTTTGCTTATTTTTTTTTATATTTTTTTATTATTTTTTTTTTTTACTCCAATGTACTAATGTTTTGTGGTGTACAAACAATAAAGAGTTTATCTATCTATCTATCTATCTATTTATCTATTTACCAATTATCTATCTATCTATTTTAAGTCTCAAATCTTGTAGTATTGAGGATAACAGTGCAATGGTGTTTATTGTGACCTGTGGTCAAGGTAATCTAGTAAGCTTAATCTATTGAACTTTGTGAAAAGTTATTATAACTTATGTAATAAAAAGTTAAATATGTATAAGATTAAATATGGCCAGTTAACCCTGAAAATGGTTGTGAAAGATCATACTACTTTTATCCGTTACAAAAAAATATTTACATAAATATTTTATACTAAACGTTCTTACGGTTAGTTGCAACACGATATGTTGTTGGTGCAACAATTTATTTTAATTATGTGTTATTACATTATTTTTGTCCATATGTAATAGTTTCTCAAAGGTTCTCAATTGACTTTAGATTTTTTTTTCTAAAAATCAAAGGTTTTAGTATTGAAATATAGTAATACTTAAGACATGAAAAGATTAAACTGAATATTGAATATTGTCAAAGTATTTGCTTTTAACATTACCCAGTAGAGTTATAATAAAGTATAAAGTTGTTTAACACAATTCACAATTCTACTTTATCTAAGGAATGATTGTAAAATGAATGATTACAAAAATAAAAACTGACATTATTAATACATTAATGTTAAATTGTGGTTTCAATATTAACCAAGAAGTTGTTATACCCGTCACTTTTAAGTGACGAGCTTTCACAATACAAGAAAGGAGCAGTAGGGTAGACTGGGTACGGTTGTGCCAGGTTACGGTTGTGCCAGTCGTCATATTAGCGAAACTATAAAGAATACTTCCGAGGGTGCAAGGGGAAAAAGGACGGGCATGCCCTCCTGAGTGAGTGTCACAGT
>DWNR01004213.1:0-11079 GCA_018250455.1 Polygonus leo
ATAAGATAAATCCGTTCAGCCGTTCTCGAGTTTTAGTGAGACTAACGAACAGCAATTCATTTTTATATATATAGATAAACATTTCGTAGTTATGTTTGTTTTTGGTTTTAACCGATGTACCATAACTGTTAATGATAATTCATTCTGATATTATATTTAAAGCTTCGTTTTTATCCTAAAATTAATTTTCCTCTTCTATATGTAGATAAAAATGTCTCCATCCCTCTTGTTTTATGGATTTTAATTTTTGATCAGTGAAATAAAAGGCAAAAAAATATTAATATACAAAATGGCATGACATATCGCGTTTGACGCTACTTTCATTTGAATGGCGTTCTCTATGTGACAGCACAAACTGGTTTATACGGTTTTATTCACTGATATATTACTACTACATACGCAAAAACGATTTTAGGCTGATTAGCTATTTACATACGTATGCATACATGATTATACTTGTTATAGTTATATTAATGTAGTGAACACTATTTCCATTACAATTATGGAGTATAACTATATAAGGACAACAATGGTCTAACAGATCCGTTAGACAATGACGTGATATTTGGTGTAGAAACCTAATATGGACTAAGCGACGACCATATTTATTAATGGGTCCAAGTAAACGTACGTCACAATAATGGGCCTATCAAGGGTGGGTCTTTTAAAATAATTAAAGTTTCGTGCTTCCCTTAAATATGAATAAAAACGTAGAAAGTTGTACGCAAATGAGATATATATTTTATTATAACCACTTAGATCCTTAGAAAACTTAAACGTTCGCAATTGTTTCAAACAAAACATTATTAATCTTATTACTGTAAAGTGGCAGCACTTATACACAAACAAGGACAGACACAACTGTATAAAAAGTTACTATCTGTTATTCCTTATACAATTATACGATTACGGACTATACAATTTACTGAAACGCATCTGGAATTTTATTAACATTGTAAGTGGCAATAGAGTTATCTATTCTACAAATCGCACACGTTTCACACTCCGTATTTAGTCATTCTAAGATCGTATGTTTTATCTAGCGTGTGCGTGTGACTGCACGTGCACTTCGAAATCCTTTCAATCCAAATTGAATTTGCGATAATAAATACATAGTCCTAGTCAATAGTCCTAGTAATAAATACATAGTCTCTAATATTCATCTTTTAAAGAACCCCTCGAATCCCCAAAAATAAAAAAGTTTGTAGAAATCATGAATTGGTCCACAAGTTATAGATGCAAGGGCCCATAAAAATATGAAGTTGGCGTAAAAACAGTAAACAAACATGATATAAAATCATTATGTGACTGAATTTTGAAGCTGAACCGAAAGGTAATATTTTATATTTTACTAGCTGACCCGCGCAACTTCGTTTACGTCATATAGGAAAAAGTGGGTCAAATTTTCCCCGTTTTTGCAACATATTTCGTTGATACTCCACTCCTATTGGTTGTAGCATAATGTTTATACCATATGGCCTTCCTCAATAAATTGACTATTCAACACAAAAATATTTTTTCAATTCGATCCAGTAGTTCCTGAGATTAGCGCGTTCAAACAAGAAACAAACTCTTCAGCTTTATATTATTAGCATAGATCTCCACCAGATCGCAAAATACATGAGTAAGTTTTTATTAATATACCAAAAGCCGTCATCTTGGCACAATTAACCATCTCGATGAACAATCATTATGATGAACTAATTTCTATTTCGATTGATTGCAGTATCCGGTTGTAATCTATTACGAGCAATTGGAACAATTTTTGCGTATTTAAACCAAACACACAATCAATCGATGAAAAGTTAATAACTAAGCAATCAATTGGTTTTATTTTAAAGGTATTATTAAAATTAAACGTATAATTTCAGCAAACTACTTCCCTTCTGATGCTGATACGTAAATAGTGAACATTGCGTATAGGTAAACAATAGCTCCACACGTTAGCTATGAAACACGAAGCTGTGTGCTTTTGTGTGTTGTTGAATACGTCTAAATACATAAATATATCGTATTGTGTCATGTGAAGCACTGTCTCGGCGTGAGCTGCCAGGTCCCGTTATCTGAGACGCTATTGAATGGAACTGCAACCTGACTGCTTATTAATGGAAGGCGTCGATCAAACTATTCGCTAGGGATTCGCGCCTCTGCACCGGACGTGGTACTATTTTCGTAATCTCCAAGGGCGAACGTACTTATTTGTAGCCTTTATGAAAGGCACTAGAACTGAGAATGTATAGTGTTTTGAGCTTGAATGTCCATGGAAAAAAATGTGACGGAATCAAATGGTGATGTACTGGGACGGTCCTTATTCATTTAACATATTGTACTTTGTTTATATCATCTATATGTTATAAGTATTTATATCATTAAGTTTAAAAATAACTGATACTGTGAGAGTAACAGGCGGACAGGGGTTTTTGTACATATTTCTGAATAAATAAACTATGTGTATGGCATTGATTTTTGTTGACATTAAGTGACAAATAATAATCTCTTGTCAGGTTGACAAAAGGCTTTACGCATAAATATGTGTGTGTCAAACGTATGGTAGTGTGTTTAATGTCTTTTTTATTAATTTAATGTATTTATATTGTATGTTAATATATAAAAATATTAGCTTTCTGGTCTCCTTCTATATGTATACTTTAGTCCTATCAAATTTAACACTCCTACGTCCACGTAATATCCTTAAAAGTGGTACAAAGTTTTTGCTTCACGTATTAATATAATAAAAATAGAGGTGTTGATCCGATCGGTCGTAATGGTACGTATTTGCTACAAGTTGGTGTACCAACGATAGGTTAATGTGGCTTACCACATAGGACGAAAGCGCATAGATCTAGTTACGGTCGACTCTAGAAAGTGGGTCCGGATTTGTGAATAGGATCCGTGTCGGTTTACACAAAGCCTTTTGATGGTATAACAAAACAGCAAAAAGCTATTAACAAATTAGAAAACGTAAGAAGAATGCAACAAGACAAATAATGAATATTCTACAAACGATAATTTAAAGTCCTCTTTTTTGTAATTTAAGGTGTAAAGTAACCTTTACCTTATATACCTTTAAAAGTTAATAAAACATATTTATGACGTTAGCATACAAAGCACAGTTATGAAAAACAATGCAATGGATATTTAATAAAATAAGTAAAGTTTCTACTAATCTACACTGAACTACTAACGTAAACAAAACTTTAACTAAACCAGATTCTGTAAATCCTTATCTAGCTATTTCAAGTTCAAGGTACCCAAAGCCGTAAAGGTTAGGCCCGTAATTATATTGACAAACCGCCTTTAATTTGAATGTTAAATGCCCCTTTGAAGCTCTATAATACCTTTCCAACACTTTCATCCCCGTTTAAGCCCTTCACAATTTAATTAACAAATGGGCGTCATTCCTTCTGTTTTTTTTTGTTTCTCCCGTTTAAGCGCGAAATGCCCTCTTTAAACGGATTTTACTTTATACTCTCATATATAATTAGATATATTGCGTATCATACTACTACCTAACCATTTTCATTAGGTACTATTTATGATGCCTATTATCTTTCGATAATCCATTTAAAAATACCCTTAAGCACCCTGGGTCATAAAAATATCTCGTTTAAAGTTAAATATAATAAAAATTATTAAGTACTACAATCTTTATTCCGAGTACTTCGTCTATAAAACTATCTCAGATCGTGAGAATTTATTTAAAATAGTTTTCTGCAATAAATCTTCTGTATAATTAATTAAAGTAAATCATTCAACACAATTAAGAAAACAAATGGTCTTTAGGCAAGAGGAATCTTCAATTTCAGTTAGTTGTTCCAATGCTTTTCTTACGTAATTCAAATTATAAGATTCTAGACGGAGAACTGTAAAAAAATTTGCTTGTCTTATGTCTTATTTATAAGAAATGAAACCATTATGAAATGTAATTGTATTAGAAAACATTTTTTTTTACATTTACATAGAACTACTGAAAATAATTGGAAACAGCAATATTTTCAATAATATAGGTAGTTGTGCATGAAAAAAGATACCAGTTAGTAACATACCACATTCGTGGTCAACGACCGCAACCATACTAATCTCTGTGATTTGATCATGTGAAAAAAATCAATGGATGATATATTTGACCACGGTTTTTAACTAAAAATTTTATCCGAATGCGCCATATCTAACCTATTTCAAACAATCCAAACCAAATTTATCTTGTGGTTTACTCTGAATAAATTAAAACTTGCCTAGTTTATTTAAATCCTAGCTTAGAATTTTAAAGCCTTGTTTAAGTTTGTCAGACTATTCAATATGTTCTTCAAATTTGAAATTCACTTAAAATCAACTGTAATTTAAAGTGCCCCTCTCCGCGACGCGACGGTACCCACACAACTATAGCTGCATTTATTATAACTTTAGACTAGACTCCAGTCTAGACTAAGCGTTAGCATAGAGACGAGCGCACATTATAGATGCTGAACAGCCAGTCATCACCATACCTCAAATATTTAAATTAAGAGATAAATTTGATCCGAAATAATCACTGATGAATATAAGCAAAGAGAAAATCTTTAAAAATAGGGCTAGAAATTATTTTTAAAGCAACATGTTCAAAAAATTCGTTTTTATGTAGGTACCATTAAATACACATATTTCTAATACATAAAGAAATGGTCTTGAATATGATTATGGCTTTTGTATTACTTTTACAACTTATGTGCAATCTTTATTAATCCCTACTAAAGCAAAAAAAATACATACTTATATTTGAATTTACTAACAACTTGTATCATCGTTACTCAAACATTTGACAAGACAGTAATCTTCGGTGTCATGCTTCTACAGATACACATCGAGAAATTATCTCGATGAGAATTTTAATGGTTACCAATGTTATCTCTTTTATGATTGATTTATTCTATTGATAATTGATTTATTCTATAGTGAGACCTTTCCAACAAGTTTCTGCCTAACTTTACTCTAATTTAATTTACAACTTAAGTGACGTTTTTATACGGCCTCGATACCTATTTATCTTCTAGACAGATTAAAGCAGTGATAGCCTAGTAGTTAAGAACTCGGCCTCTCACGTGCTCAAAATAATGTGCGTATTAAATTTTAACTATCACTTCTTCTCGGAGATGAAATACATCGTAAGAAAACTTACACAAGTAACAGAATTAATTTAATTTTTTAAAAAGAAGGGATGTGTAGACTATGACCTAAAACCTTCTCACTATAATAGTAGACTCGTACATCGCATTGGGAAAATCTACAGGAAAATGCCAGGAGTGATGAATCTACAGAAGAATCTCTTCTCCTGTTGAGACGGTTTTCCGTTGAAATTGGTAAACAAGATTGTTTTTATATGAGCACCAACACATTAATTACTGTAACAGTTCTTCACAACATTAAAAAAATATCAAACAATTCAATAATTATAATTATAGATAAGTTCATGAATTAATCAAAAGAAAACCGGAGACATTTGACAAATTTAACATTGACCTAGTTATATAAAAACTAGTGAATATTTAATAATTACATCACATTTTGTTAATTGTATAAATAAACATTTTTGTGGTATCCGTTCAAATGCGTATTGTTTTAAATAACTAAGGTTAAAATAATGGACTCTTACATCTACTGGTTATTAAATACCTATTAACCGTTGTTAATATTACATTTTTATCTCAATATAAAAACCTATCAGTTTTAAGTGTGTACTTAAATTAATGGCTGTTTCCAGTTGCGTCATCTATAATTATATACTTGGTGTATGATTCAATACAATTATAAAATTAAAATGCTATAAGTGTACAGTTAAGTGGTAATGACAATAGGAGATACGTTCCTTTATAGATTCCATTAGGTTTCTAATTAATTCATTGTCTCGAAAGAACAAACGTTTAATTCTATACTAAAAAGTCTTCCAGGAATGTACAAAGGGAACATTACTTAGTTAATATTCATAAGTAAACAGTAACAGTAAGTCATATATGGAAGTAAACAGTATAAATATCATTAGGTTACGCTCACGGCGTTGTAACCGTAAATAGTTTAAAGAATTTTTAATATCCAAACAAATTGTTGATTTTATTAACAACTTTGGTAAAGGCGTAAATACTTATTGATAATAACTGTATCGTCAACGCCCCATCCAATATTTAAGATATTGATTTTCTAATAGCAATCGCTATACTTCAACTTAACTTGTAATTAAGTGGAAAGGGGTAGTCATTAAAAGACAAACATTTCATTTCCATAGGACACTTCACCAAAATCTCTGAACCTGAAGTTTCCATTCTCATTTTTTCGTTCACGTCTCCACGTTATCGTTGTAGCTACGAACGTGCAAAGTCGTGTAGTTGAATGAACGTAATTTGGGAAAGTGCCGCCCGCTGGACCGACCGGTCACGCAACATCGGCCCATGTTGTACGAAACGGAACTAGAAATATAATTGATGACGGTATTATTAAGTTAATTTGGACTAATTGGAAATGTGTACTTGCTTGTCAGGAAGGAAACAAACAAAGGATTAAGATTATACATGCATAACTAACAGTGTCTCTCCAAGATTCTCTTGATACATTTTAAGCAATAGTTCTTCAATGCTTGAAGGTTTGGTATCTGTACAAAGGCAACAAATTGGCCATGACCTAAATCTTTCTACTTCTGAAAGAAGGCCCCTACACAGAAATGAGTAATAATGCATCGATGATTATATTAATTTCTAGATTTGATCGAATCATTTCTTGGAACGAAACGTATATCTTAAAAAATATGACGTGTTATGAACAAGACAGACAGCAAGACTGCACAAATGTTTTACAGATGGAGAAAGATAAGATGAATAGCCATTGACAAAAACTTGACGCGAACAAAAACAATTCGCGAAGGAATGTAGAGCCCCAAGCGACTACTACGAGATGATGTTGCGAGTCAATCAAATGTATAAACAACTTAGGAGGCTTGTACATTTTCTACCAGTGCTGTATTAATTATTGTATTAATTGTATGTTATAATACAATTCGCATCCTTACAATGAAAATAATCGAATTTTAAGTATACTCTAAATCCTGCAGCGAGAGAATAACCAACATTTATAAACAAAGAAATAACTGATGTATCGATGTTGTCAAATTATAGCAAAATCAGAAAGTATAGGGAATTTTACTTGGTTACTTTCATCTCAGCCTGCGAATTCTTATATATCGAAAAATATATGTATAAACATCTTTCGACACATAAATGTTTCACATGAAACAGACAAACACCATAAGTCGCCACACAAGGTCATTGCGACAGTACTCACTGCTCGCGCAATTAGCATGAATTTACAACCAGTTGGCGAATAACTAATGCATATTATTACATACAAGGAGTACGGAGTTGTCCGCCCACTTGAGATGCTGTGACGAAATATTTAGTACGGGCGCGCGAGAAAATTTCTAAAAGACTATCTATGGTACGCAATAGATCGGCATTGCTTAGAGGTGATTTGGTGAGAATGCAAGGCCTTGATGAGCTAGATATGCATATTAATGTTTTGTTACCTAAGATATTAACTGCAGATTACATGACACAGACTATTATATATCTATATCTTTACATACAGTAGAGTTGGGATATCACTACTTTATGTTCTCTCGAAAACCAGGGCAGAAGTTTAGTCTTTTGAGGGTTCTATCCTGAAGGTAAGGCCTTCATTGGATTGGATTGGATTGGATTTAATCTTATACGATGTCATTAGATTCGCTTTAATTGCGAGGGTACCATTTACTGTTATAAATTTCCGAAACATTTTACAAATTGGAGGTTTTGTATGAATTTTGAGATATTTGGTGGTAGATATATTTTAAAAGACAGTATATAAATTATTCTACAGTATATAAATTATAAACAACATAAACTGATAACAAACATATAGTCAACTTACTTACTCAAACAATGATCCCCAATTCTTACAAATGCGATATACTATTATCCCAATGTTATAACAGAGATTATAACTGCTTACTATTAATTACCATTCATAAAAAATAACTACTTTTAAATTGTATACCATGAAAATTTTCTTTAATAACAATCCTGTTTTTATACAACGGTTAAAGAAAGACAGACCCACCTGTAAAATCAATGATCAAGGCAGCCGCTTAACCTCTTAAGTCTCCAAACCGGACTTGATTGATGATGACGGGATGTTTACATTTAAGGCTGTCGAGTAGTGCAAACAAGGCCAGATTTTAAAATAACATTGAGAATATGTTCATTATCGAACATAGAATTTATATTCCAAATATTGTGAGTTTGTGTGTTATATATTAAGAAATCACATGCAGTCCTTTCAGTCTAAAATTCAGTCTATAAAAAATACTGGACTAACTATCCAGATACCTCGTCGGCTGTCGGAGAACTAATTGAGCAGAAACCCTTTGTTGGTCCATACGCACTGCCCATCAAATACATCAGTTCGAAACAAAAGATTCTTGTCATCCAATCCGATTACAACAAAAGCACCCGTAGTATTCCAATCAATTCCAATGGAGAATTTATGTATGTGTATAATTCCATATCTCCAATGTAGTCACAGTAATTGTATCTATACATATTATTATATATAGATACTATTACCGTGATGTAGTATTGTCCAAATTTCACCTTTGACTTTAACATCGCGTGATTTATTATCAACTGAGATAAAATTTACATAATAAAATGCAAAGCTATTAAATGTGACATCATTATGACGCTAAACGAATAGTCTACCAAGAGAAATATTTATGTAGGTAATGTTAAAAATTTGGATTTTTTATTTTTATTTTCACTGCATAATTTGTGAAAGTTACTCGACCATCACAATCATAGAATATACGAAGACACATGAACGGTTGACATAATCTAGTCGAGGTACAAAATCAAACAATCACGTAAGAAAAGCCACGAGCGGCGAACAAGAAAATCAAGTTTAGATATTGTTGTACTTGGTGGCAATGGTGGTTCAGGTCATGTAATACGATGTGCGAGATGATGAGCGTACCAGCCAACAGACAGCAACCCAGAGCACAAACAACAACCCAGCGTACAAAATGTAACTACATAGCAGTAATCACTATGGGTGATCTTCCCCGCTCTTTGGGCGCATCTCGCACTTCTCTGTTATATAGTAGTAGTGTTGTAGCCTTATACGCTTTTACTGCTACGATAAAACCTATCTCTAATTAATAAAGCCAGTTCCCTTTTGATTGTATAGCTATAATAATACAAACATACTTAAAGCATTCCAAATAGACTTAGATATTTCGAGTTAGTTACGAATGTCCTTGACTGAGTGTCACTGACTTCTAAGACTCGACTTTTTGTTTGCCCTCGAAAATGCGTCTTTAAATTATCTCGAGAAAGAAAACAGATTTAAGAACAATCTGGATAAAGATACTGGATGATAAGCAATTGGAATAATAAACACATGACGCAAAATATTAAAGCGCGAAATGTCTTATTCAATTGTAAATTAATTCTAGTGTAACGTAAATTTTACGAACAAACACATATTGTATAGCGTGTATTTATAGATATCCATACCGTGATGTAAGGCCAAGGATGTCTTTTAAATATATGCTTCCATGCCAAATGTGGTACGACACACAAGCATATCCGTTAATGTTTATTTTTTATTTATCTGACTAGCAAACGAGCATGCAGATGGTATAACTCTTGAAATTAGACCGAGGATGTAACACTGCCTCTCCTCTTATCATCTCCTTCGTGAAGCAATTTTTATGTTTCAATTTCAATCATACTTGGACTTGAAAAGTGTACAGGTTATATTATAAAACACCTCTTTATTTCTATTGGTTGCATGTGGTTAAAATGAGTGAGGAGTTTTGAGGTAATTATTTTTTTTAATATCTAAATCCTTTTTACATCTCTAAGCTAATTGTTGTTGTCCTTTTTTTAAGATTGATACTACTATTATAAGCACGCTATAGAATATTATATAAACGTCATTAACAATTATTTCATTAGTATGTAAGCATAGTACTTAGATAAGTAAGTAGTAGTACATTTGTTTTTTCTTTGTTATGTTGTACTATCCACGAGAGCTGCTGCCCACAAACTGTTGCACAGGTTGGGAGACTGTAAAACTGTAAAACTATGTACTTTTTTGGTAATAAAAAATAAATAATAATAAACATATTTGAGGTCAAGCCAATTAGCCCTGGTTGTCCGCGCTAATTAGCCGCCAAATTCCCGACAATAATCGGAAGTCTATTGATATTTTGGACTTTAACAAATTTCTAATAATATTATGAAATAAAATTAACATAATGCGTAGGACAAGATATCGCCATCTTAAAACAAGTTCTTACCATTAACTGGAATATTAATTGTTAATTTATGTTTTCTGTGCGGTAACACTGTCCACACAATATACTTACGCCTTAAGGGGTCTACTTATATTTTTTATGTACGTTTGTACATATAATAAGAGTGTTCATCTTTTCCTATTTTAAGCTTTCCAACAAAGATAATATTGAAGAAAATAACTTATAACGGCCGAGGTACGCAAATTTACTTTTTACTTTAATTTCAAGTTAAAATGCGCCCGGGGCAATTTCTGATTAAACTAGCGAACCTGTCCCGCTCGTGATTGAAGCAAGAAAGGTCTTACAAAAAGGCACTAACGCGAAGATAGATGAGTATGTATGTACTATATCATAATTGAGTATCTGTTTAGCATATAAGTTGGCTGTGAGAAATAAGCATATTAGTATGGCTTTATAAAAAAAAATAGATGGGATAATTTGAATATTTTAAACGGGGAGGTACCACTATGGTCATCGCAAGCCCTCGTTATATAATACTTGTGTTTCGAATGGCGACGCCGTAGTTAGAACTTAAACACTAGGCAGCCATCAGTCTTTAGAGGTACGCATCTGTTCGACGTCATTTAGGATTTTGGGTTGGTTTATGTTCAAGAGCGGCATTGATCGTTTGCCAGGTAGTAGAACTCATGTAGTTCGACCGGGGAGGTACCACCGCCACCCTCATAATACTCCGTGAAGCAATTCTTGTGTTTCGGTTTGGA
>DWNR01004214.1:0-11078 GCA_018250455.1 Polygonus leo
CATGGGCGGCAGTGACCACTTACCATCAGGTGGACTGCATGTTCGTTTGCTACCTTTACACAATAAAAAAAAAATATATAAGGAAGCAATTCAAGACATGTGTCTTTTGACCGACAATACATGTACAGAAAATACAGGCTCTACTTAGAATTGGACCTCACGTTCTGTTCACAGGCGAAGCGAAACAATTTATATGTTTAATCTTATTCTGTCTTTTATTCCATTCGGTAAAAAAATATCTAACCGCCAAAGTGCCTTCTTATTCAGTGTACGTAATAAATGAAATAAAATGGGTCCTGGCGCCTTCCGTTAGACTCCTTTCAAAATTTTTTGGGCGCGAAATATTTGTCAATAATAAATGAGACGTCCCTTTTATTACCAGTAATATTCATAGCCGGTGTGTAGTATAGTTTGGGATCGTATAAATAAATTTGAGGCCCAAGTTACAGATGTGAAGAGGATTGGGCATCAGGTGCATTATATTTTTAAATATAAGTCGTACAGATTTTTATAATCGGTAATAGACTATGGCCGATATTATAACAATACTATTACTATGTTATATATAGCCATAATCAGTACATATATGAAAAACGACGTATTTTATAGTTATATTTAACACATTTTATACTTTTAAATACTTCAGTTTGTCACTGAATTTCACGTGATTATGTGTCATTATTGCAGCATAATTTACAAAATCTCCTTTATTGTCGTTAAAATGTATTGTTTAAAGTATAATGAATTAAATTATACGCGGCATGCTCTAACTTGTACCGCATGAAGCCGTCGCTCCGGCCACAATGCGAGCGCGGCGGGCGGCAAGGTGTCGGGCAAAGAGGCTCAATGAAGCCCTACCTGGATTATCTATCGGGTGATAAATTAAAAATATGGCGTTTGAACGGCATTCATCATCCGAATGGGGCATTTCGGACTACGCCGTGGAACGCATTGTCTACAAAAAGTGGAGTGTTTTGTATTCAGTGTGTTTGATTGTTTTATTGGCGTTTACTGGAAACTAGGATTTGGTTACGATTGGAGAATTTTAACACTTTCGATCAATGAAATTTATTTTATGTTTTATGTATGTAAAATATAATTTGTTATTACTTGTACGTGTACTCGATAATCGCTTTTAATTCCATATTTAAAAAGTTACCTTCACATATATTAGCCCAAAATGGTAGAGTTTGCTTCATGCCCTCGTTAGTTATGGAGCGACCTGTATGCATCTGAGATACATAAATATAGATTAAAGCTAATAAAAATACCATCTGGATTATTGATATGCCGGTTTTGTACTTTTATTTTGGACCTTGGTTACACGTAACGTCATTTAGATTTTGTGATAAAATCTGTTTTCGTTTTCATCACAAATTGAAGTATACTTATGCGAATAAAATAAAGCGTCTTGTCGTCTACATAAACTTAAAACCATGCTGGAGTTGGGAGCAGACTGCACAGTACATTGTTATCACGAAAAAATGAGTTCTACCAGGCATAATAGGACGAAAGTTTTCAATAGAGCTCTAACATTCTTTGTTCAAACTTCTTTGTGACATTACGATGGGATTGTTAGTAATTAGTGTTGTACTAGTGACAAAGTCGGTGCGTCTGGGGCGAGTTGCCCCGTCTCGGTCAGTCGAGTCGCTCAACGCTCGATAGGTGCGCGCGCACCGCTGCGCCATAGACTACTGTCACACCTACCCACGGTGACAGCCTTACTTATGGGATCAGGCAATGGTTACTCATGTCAAATGACTTACTGAGCTCGTAGCTTCTGAGCCGCAATGCTCTTTTAACGAGCTTTCTCAGGAATGTCGCTTATCTGATATAAAATTTAATAACTGTCATGAGTATGAGTTAATACGTTGGTTTAATATATTCTATACCCTAGTGTAGCTTCTGAATTCTAAAATTCTTTTTCTTGATTAATTAATAAAGACTTTGTTGTAGTTTAAGAAATTCGTGTACCACACCAAAATGTGTAGTATATTTCGGGGGGTATAATTCATATAATATTATTTATGACTAAATTACGTCATCGTCATTCAGTAATCGAATATAATGATTATGTCCGTCGAATGATCCGAAGAGTCCGGCTTCGGGATCTTTCATTTATTTTATTTCTGTTCTTAATTTAAAGCGACGCGATCGGTGCCGGTGATCGGTCGTTGGTCGCCTGCTCTGTGGCCAGCCAGTCCGGGAAGGCGCACCGATGAGGGAGCACGCGTGTCGCACAGTTGGAAATACGAGCGCGCGTTCGCGAGTGAATTTAAAAACAAACGCGTTCGATTTTTGAAAACTATTTTTTAATTTAGTGCAGCTGTGAACATGAGGTGTTTATATGTGGTTTTGGTTGTGGCGGCGTGTGCGGGAGTAGCCATCGCCGCTTCTGCTTCGTGCATGCTGCCCGAGGAGTTCTTCGCGAGGCACAACGTATCAGCTGATGATAGCGACGAACCAGGTGCGAATAGGCTGTAAACATCATCTGTAAAAAAAAAAAACAAAAAAGAGAAACTTTTGCAAAAGGGATCTTTAGGCAAACACCTATTACTTTATAAATATATAATTATATTATATATGACTTTATAGCGGTAGAAATAAATAATAATATTAATCGGAACTCTATATTTACGATAACAGAAACTTTTGATTTCGTTTCGTAGTTTCCTAAAACAAGTTGTTTATTTTCATTTAAGATTAGTTATAGGAAAGCTTCTTCACAGTAAAGTGTTGTTTATATAAGCGACTCTACCACAGCTCTACCGGCGTTTTAATCGTAGCAGAAGATTGATATAATGCTGTGAAAATTTAAACAGCTCTTTTTTACGTTTACGCTTTCTGTTGATTAATTTATTTTTAATTATATCAATGTTTGAAGACTCTTAAGATAACTCTATTTGCAATAAATTAATTCATATGAATGGCGAGAGAGAGCCTACTAAATCATGAGGTTTATTTGGTGTACACTGTCATACGCAGATTATATCGAAGTATTAGTATAATAAGTTTGCTAAAAGAGCTACTTTAAAATAAGTGTAGCTTTAAACAGTTATTACAATAACAATTATTATTCATCCCTATATTACGGATGCTGCAGACACAAAAAGACATGCCGGGAGAGATATAAATCTACATAGGTTTTCGTGGCCGTGAATTGATCCCAAGTATCAAGAAAATTGTAGTATAGAAGTTTCACCGTATTGTACAAGTATTGTATTAAGTAGTATTGACTATTGAATGAAATGCATAGTAAACTAATATACTATGATACTCATGAAGTAAGTTTTCTACGGTATCAGGAGTTTTAATATGTAAATAAGTCGTTGGCATAGTAATGATTACTGGATGGGATATATAAAAGTGTGGTGCGGAATGGAACCTGATGCAGCATTTGTTTATTAGCAATAAGCGTTTCGGTTTGAAAGGTGTGGTTGCCGATCACATTTACAAAAGAGCTTTAGTATCTTTAAATAGAATTAGTGAACGAACGACGGGTATCTTCTTGTGGAATATCAAAATCCGTGAAGCAATTTATTGTGTTTCGGTTTGGAGAGGCATGGTTGCCGGCCATACTTAAACGCGATGCGAACATCTTAGTCCTCAAGGGTAGCAACGCATCTGTGGTCAACTACAAGTACGATTTATTCGTACTCGGGGATGATCACTAATATCCATGGGCGGCAGAACTACTTACCATCAGGTGGACTGCATGTTCGTATACTACCTTAATTACAATAAAAAAAAGAAACGAATCGGTTATAAATTATTTTCTATATGAGGAATGAGTGAATGGAGTACTTTTTATAGATTATCCAAAAGAAACGAATTTTATATAAAGAATTTCTATGCGTGATCGGGATAATATCTCAAGCTTTAACATATTTCTTTCTGGTATGCGAGGTGATAAACTTGCGAAGTGGTAAATAAACTGTACCGTTTATTGACCGAGCTTATCACGCGTTACGGCATGAGCATTGTGATATTAAACAATTGCAGTCGTGTAAGGTTACAATTATTATTATAGTATTCGAATTTTAACATAGACAAACATATTTATCGTTATCTATTTGAAAATGACTGAAGAATAATTGACTACTTCTTCTGAAATAAAAAAAATACATACAGACGAAAATAGGACCTCCTTCTACTTTTAAATTGAGGGTTAAAAAGTAAGAATCCAACATATCATACGCGTTACGGAATCCGAGCATTTTAGTATTCGAATTTTAAACATAGACAAAATTAAATGTTTGAAAAAACCGATTTGAAGTCTATTGCTATTTGGAACATTCTACACTGAAAATTAATTGACCGCTTCTTTTCGTATAAAACGAAAATAAAAGTTAGAATTTACGTGTTAATTGTCGTAAGGTAACAGTTTATTTTTGAGAAATTTTCAGAGGATATAAGTCGGAATGGTTATGTATCTAATTTAGCAATTTAATTAGAGATTTTTACGGTTGCAATGCACATATTAAAAATGTTATTATATGAGCTTATACCCATGATGCACTTTTAAGTCTTTCTACGACATTCTAAGGTTTATACCTAGTTTCTTCCTTCATTCTTCATTCCTTCTAGCTTTATTGTACTTTAAAATTACATTTATTTAGTCATTATTTCTTACCTCACCTAGTATTAAACTTTAAAATAATTAAATTAATTATGTAATACGTAAGTAAGGTAAAATTAATTGCTTACCAAAAAATTAAATACAAATAACTTAATTAAAACGTGACTACCACTATACAAACATTTTTTGTTGGAAGTATGGAAAATACGTTTATTAACCAAATTAGATTACATTCAACTTTGTATGTAATCAAATTTGGTTAATTTGTTATTTCTGACAACTGACAGATTCAAAAAGCACGTAATGATACACGTGCAGTAAAAACTAGTGACTTTATTAGTTTAGTTACAAGCTTTTGCCCGCGGCTTCGCATACAGCATGCTATTTTAATAATAATTTAACTTCTTGTGTATATAAATACGGTGTATTAGGATAAATATACATTAGATTTCAAGTTAGACGAATAAGCATTACAATTGTGATCCGCATCTAATTCCATGCAGTAGTATTGGCGTCATACGGGTACGAACGTACTGTCAAACAGACAAATAATACATAATTCTAAACGTCGTTGGCTTTGGCGTTTGGCTTCTATTACTTCTATAAAGATCCTCTACATTCATTTTTCTTAAATATCTTCAAAGCGCAAACATCGTCCAGTTGCAATTTTATAATAAAGGTATAGATAACAAGTTCATTGACCGTTGAATGGCGATGTTAGCAAAAAGTTCGAACCCACAATACCGCGAGCGTTTTCGATTACATGTGTACGAGTATACGTATAAAATTGCATAGAAAATTGCACACAACACAGGCGTCGTGTGTCGAGAACGGATATGAGGCGAGGGTGTCGAGTGGCGCACGCGCCGCCAACAGCTGTGGATTTGCACTTTACAGCCACTATTTGCGTATGAACTCTTTGTATTGAGTTTTTTAGGGGTCCGCACTGAAAGGGTGCTAGGCCAGGTGGCAGAACTCATGTAGTTCGACCGGGGAGGAACCATCGCCACCCTCATAATCCTTCGTGAAGCAATTCTTGTTTCGGTTTGGAGAGGCGTGGTGACTACCCCGCCTCTCCAAACCTGTAGCCGACTGGCTATACTTATGCACGAGGCGAACATCTTAGTTCTTCGGGGTAGCAACGCATCCGTGATCAAACTTAGGTATGATTTAGTTGTGCTTGGGGATGATGATTGATGTCCATGTGCTTCAGTGACCACTTATCATTAGGTGGACTGCATGCTCGTTTGCTACCTTTATTTTTTAATACGATAAAAAAACTGGACCTTAAGGGACCGTCTGTCCCTCTGCCACGTGTTCTATCTCTTGAACTGTACCAGGAAAATTCTTACAAAATGTACACTGGCCGCTATAAACTATAACGCAACTAATATAACAAATATTTTCTATTTTATTATGTTAAAAATATGCTGCAGTGCAACGCTTTTTTATACATACTATTAATTTCGAATTTCAATTTTAGTACAACGCTATCTGGTGTAGAAATTATACTTAAGCAAGTGTTAAATATTGTGGAAACCTACGTGTGCGACATCGACTCGCACTTGGCCGATTTTACTTGTGTTTTTCATTTTAATTTACCGTTACCGTTAGACCGTTACCGTTAGACTTTTTAAATATTTCTTAAATGTACAGTACTCTATGCTTTTCTCAGTAAAATTATCGCTCTCATGCGAATATATTGTCCAAATCCTATTTTAAAAACTATTTATTTGTTCGGAAGCGTCTAAATAATTACCAATGAAGTTAAATCTCTAATAACAGAGAATATAATATTCTCTTATCGTTAAGTTTTTGTTATTAGACGAATGATGTAAGATTATTTGAAGCCGGATGAAAATGAAGAGATATACACACGATAAACGTCTTCATCGCGTTAGAACTATTTTTTTGTTTCAATTATGAGTAATATAATTGTTTTGCGGACGAATAACTAGTATAAAATAGGTATGTAGCTAAGGAAAATGGAAATAAGAACTGATGATACAAACCTACACCCAACAACAGATAATATAATGAGTTTATATTATTTTATTGTACCTACAGACATTTTTATAAGCATAGAACTTTTTAATGTAATAGATATGAGGGCGTAAGACGTTTTTAGGTTAAATTAACTCTACAGAAAATGTGTATCATATCTTGCATTGTATTTTATTGTAACCTTTGGGTTATTTTAGTTTATAGTGCACATCATCAAAAGTCTATAACAATAATATTGTCCTCTTATTAATGATCACATGTTAATAAGGCTTAGCACTTGGTAAATTACACATAAATGTAGTAAATACGTAAAATTTACTTGTGTTCCAATTAATGATTAAATATTAATAAATCCTAATACCTGGTAAATTACAAATGTTTATGTATTTACTTTACACCACCTTACTTTACCTTATCATAGTCGCCTGTCTTTTGTAAAATATATTTCCCCAAACTATGTAAAGTTAGTTAAAGTTAAATGGAGGTACACATCGATCAACCTGTCTGGTGACATGCAACGGCCTGATGTTTGGTGATAAACGTTACAGTTTTCCAGTTAGCTTGTCACTTGGTTGAAATACATTATCACTGTATATAAATTTATTTTTCATTGTAATTAGCAATGTGCCTCACTAGTTTATCCTATTTTATCACCCCTAAAACTATTTCTGTAATTTATCTATATATCTATACCGGTGAGTCATTGGATTGGTAATAGTTCTGTCTGGTAGTAGTTAAAACGATATTCTTAATCATTCAGATAAATGCGCGTATCGATGCATTTTTGCTTGTTAAAGCTCGCGATCATGGGCAAAATTTAGATAACATGCTTCTTAGGTCAAGAGTCAAGAGCCAGGCTGCTTGTCGACGTGCGTCGTCGTCACGTCATGGTAACTCGCAAGATTCGGGAAGCATGTTCCTACATTGCTCTATCAGCAAGAGCCGTCAAAAGTCAGACTGCTTGTCGACATGCAATGATACCTTGCGATAATGTACAGGGTTTGTATAACACGCCCTTAGTGAATGCTTTACTAGTGAGAGCCGACAAGAGCCAATCAATTCACCGACACACCACGATGCCATATGAAACATGTTCCTATGAGAATTCTTTATATGTGAGAGTCGACAAGAGCTAGACAGTTCGCCGACATGCAATGATGCATCACGATAACGCGCAAGGTTCGGGAAGCGTGTTCCTAGATTGCTCTATCAGCAAGAGCCGTCAAGAGCCAGACTGTACGCCGACATGTAGTGATGTCTCCCGATAACCGAGAGCGCGATAACTCGATAGCTCTGTCCTAGACTAGCGAAGTAATTAACTTTTGTTTGTTAATGAAGTCGGTTAAAAATATTGCTTTAACTTTAACTTTGATGAATGCTTTATTATTAGGTGCTACTAAAGGACTTAGCCTATGTTATAAACTGTAAAAACTTTTTAAAGGTGAAGTGTCCAAAATTTTAAAAGGAACAATGAATAATTGTGGGTTCCTTCAGAATAAAACTGTGTTCTAAATGCATTTGGATGAAATGTGCAAATAATTAATACAGTATATTTACACGCAGATATCGAAATCTCTAAAGAGCCCTTAAAATAATATGGATAAAATATACTAAATGTGTGAAGCATATGATGTTAGTTAACTGTAATCCAATACATTAGTAACATAAAGAACTTTCTACAACGCGAATACAATAGACACAATTGTCTCATTCTATAAATAAGACTTGCTCATTAATATACAAGAAACTAAGTTAATATAGCAGTAATATTGTGTTCTAGGAGCACAATGTTATAGTCAGCTGTGACACCCGACCCTGAACTGAGTCAGCTCGATGAATGAACAAACATCTATTATATCGCTTGCATTATTTTTATACCACGATACATGATTCGCATTATATTATATGTTACAGAGATTAATGCACTCACTATTTATAACAACGGTTCGCAGAGTAATGACACAACTACCATAAAACTTTATGTTTGCATAAAATATACATTTTGGTAACCAGCACCATATCAGAATCGAATATCTTAAATAAGGATCGGCGATCAGAAGTCTCAACAGAATACGAATGTTTGGCGTCCCCTGCGGCATAAGCTAAAAAGCCAAAAATAAAAATATATCTGCTTTACTTGTGTATTGTTAGAGCAGAAATTATGTGACGGTGAAGCCATATCATAAACCGTAAAATAGTTATGACCTTCAGATACAAATATTTTTATCATTCATTCGATACTATTGTTATAAGAGCCAAAATGAAAAGTGTGTATTCTTTCAAATATTGCTATTATTTAGCACTCTATATTTCGATTGCAGAGGATCATTAATTGTGATGACAATGGAACTGCACTAATAGGGATTTTTTCGTAGTCTGAAATATTCACAATATAATTGTGCATTTGCTTCATGTATACAATAATAATAAAATCCATGTGAAATTTTAGGTTAATTTATTTTGTTTGTGTGTAACCGTTGAGACAAGGATTTAATATACATACGAAAGACGATTTTTCCGATTTAGCTCCTACATGCAATTTCGAAGGTATTTACTGCTTTGAGCAAATAAAAATGAGAGTGAGCGACGATTTATGAATATCGAATATGAATCAGTTCCCAGCACATACGACCGTAAATGGTACTTAAGGGAAAGTCACGAAAAATTACGCATCTGAGACGGAACCGCTAGAGGGGAAGGGTAGGGGGGTGAATGGCGGCGGGTAGGCTTTGTTGCTCGTGCTGACATTCCTCGCCTGGGAACCGGGAACGGGCGCCTCCCCGCGCACCCCACCGTCCCCCCGCACATTCCTGCCCTCTCTCACTTTCATTGTTCCTGCCGGCGCGGGAGGTCGCCGCTCCTCGTACAAATAATGGAACCAGTTGTTTAAGTGGGGAGGACTTGTTGGCTCACTCCAATAAACACGTTCGTCGTACCCGTAAATGACATTTAGGAAACAGGGTAATTGTACATCGATGAGGCTGGAACAGTCGAATTGAAGAACACCCCCGTCGTAGTTTCATAATAGCTCCCAAAGTAATGGTTGGGGCAGTTTACTTAATAGACCCTTTTTTGTAGAAAAGGTCGAATCACTAATCATAAGGTTGACATTTAACGGAATATACCGTAGCTTTAAAATTCGAAAGCACCTGCGCGGACGCATATCCTAATGAAATCATCCCCCAATAATAACAATGGAGTTGGGTATTATTATTGTAATTTATCAGAAGGGACTCGGCTGGGAGTTAGTCATCGCTGGTTGCTGCGCCGAATTTTGATTCATTTTGGATGTTCGGAATGCCATTGTGGCCGCCGACTTACCTGCAGTGCAGGTACCGCGGCCTGTTACCGTCATTTTGTTTACGTTTTGACAAACGCCTGCGAGTTGCGAAGTCTTAACGACTGGGGTGGCACCTCATTGTGTCTTATCGCTATTTAAGCCCGGTGCATAATGTTGGTTTAAAATTAAATACGGATTATAAAGTTTAAGTAGATGAAAAAGTTTCCTAAATGTAATAGGTAGGATTTATACGTTTGTTGTTCTTTAATATGTTTTTTTAGAAAGTTTTAATGTAGGTATGTTTGCCTATTTGTTTGGGACAGTACAAAGACTAAATAGTTTATGTATTTTTGTAAAAAATATGAGGATTACACGTTTTAATTGTATAATATATACCTGAGTGTCATATGACATTCAAGTTTTCGATTTATTTATACCATTTGTTTTTTGTATGTCTGTTCAACGTAATGACTTCGTACTCGTCAAAGATAAAACAAAATGTACATGGACTCAATCTTCGGTCGTTCGTAACACTCGTAACGAGAAAATGCATAAATTGCAAAATCGGAAGTGCCGGCGAGCGTCCAATTTTCATGAATCCCAGCGAATCGCAGCTTTTTTTCTTTTGATTTCATTATGTTGCTTGCGACATGAATTTCCACTAAATACACGCAACAGTAATGTAGTTGTGTTAATCATTTAGGATTTAATATCATTGGATGTACATCGTAACAGATTTAATAAAGATATTTTATTAAGAATACCACCGACTGACTGACTAATTTAAAGACAAGGAATAGATAAATCGGGTCACCTGAAAATTGCATTAGAGTTATTTTCATTAGATAGTTGAGAAGTGAGAAAGGATTTTTAAAAATTCATTCCCAAAGGGAGCCGAGCAGAAGACAAAGCTTTTTAAAAATAATTAAACTCATAATTCTTTTTAATCTCATTTATCTTACTTCGTGTTGTCGTGTACAGAGCTAATTCTAATCGTCTATTTTAATAAGATAGTTCTATTGTGCCAAAGTCTAATAAAGGGGAAATATGCTTTACAACTTGTGTAGTTTGACCGGGAAGTTACCGCCGGTACTACCGCTACCCTCATAATCCTCCGTGAAGCAACTTGCGTTTTGGGTTTGAAGAGGTGTGGTTGCTACTTGTGGACTCGCCTGTAGCAACATATGTTGTCAAACTAAGAGTTGTTAATAAATG
>DWNR01004215.1:0-11076 GCA_018250455.1 Polygonus leo
GTGCCCGCGGCTCCGCCCGCTACTCCTCCATTTAAGGGTTGAATTTTTATGGTCGTCTATCTTTAAGGTCATCTAATTCAGGTCAGGTCAGGTTTTAGAACCTGGCCGGGGATCTTCTCGACAGATTAGGCAAGTTTGCATCAAAATCCGTTAAGCCATTTTTACGTGATGCGCGGTCAAATAAACAGACATAAATTCTAAAAACTGTTGGAACTTGTTCTGTTATCAATTCTAAGTAACCCCAGCTAATTTTTTTTCGAACATCTTCCATGTTCAGACTTTTGAACCTCTTTAGCTTTATGTATAGATAGATTGTGTTGTCATCAAAAATTAATTGTATTGTCATCAGAACTAAATGTGTATACCAAATATCAGATCAATCTGTCAAAAGGAAGGGGGTTCAAACTTTTTTTACTAAATATGATCCGAAAAAACAAACATACAGGGCAAAGTAAATAAAACCGTTTAAAAAGTATACAAACCCAAAGAACACTAGTCCTCAAAGTTGGTCTTCTTCGGGTATAATTCGATCTTACTTGGGAACAATTATCATGGGTGGACTTTTGAAAAGAGCTGTTTAAATACTGATTAAAATGTTTGCTTTGCATGTTCTCGAATGCAGGGACCAACATTTTCTTTTTACTGCGTAAATTTATATAATACATATAACTACTTAATAAATTAAAATAAATTACAGCCATGTTTTCCAAATCGAATTTATTAAGTATAATCTTGATTTAAAAAATAGAGACAATTCAACAAAATAATTTGAGGTTCACATTTATATCCTTATAAATATCACGTCACTTGATTGTCTCTTGACAACAAGAAATACGAACTACCTGCTATCATCGAAATATAATAAGCTCATTATTATAGTCATTTACTTTCTTTGTATATAATTAATTTATAGTACCTATGACTTTTTAAACTATAATTGCAAAAGGTTTTCAAAGGTTTACTATATTCTTGGATTCAGTGCCTACTAATAATTCTTCTTATAAATTGAATATACATTCTCCAAGTTCAGTTTAGTCCTATGTTTACATTTTTAGAAATCTATAAAAACGGAGTAAAAAGCTTTATTGATCTGTCATGCTCCATCTGCATTCATGTGGCGTAACAATAGGATGACAAGTTGGCAAGATACATCGGGCCCCGAGCCAGGGGAGGGCCCCCGTTCAATGGGCCGCGAGCATAGGAGGAATCTAAGTTGTTATTACAACATATAGTTGCAGATTTCAGGACCGGATTAAACTATAGCGAGACCCCTAGCAAAATTTCGTGCACGGAGTCCAAGGGACGACTTTTTTTCAGGAAACTTTTCCTAATAATATTTGGTACTATTAATTTTTTTACAGCTACTCTATTTTATACAGGTGATTTATGGAGAATTTTATACAATTTGATACTTATCAATCATCGATGGTTTTCTTTTACTACCTTTACTACTTTTTCTACTACGTTTGCACATCAAGGGAATACTTTTTTATAAATTTTAATCAACGAAATTTCATCTCCATTAATTATCAACTGAAATCAATTCCAGGGCCGTTTCTTCTTCTAAAAAACAAGATCACAATAGTTAATTAGGTTGCTTGCACATCAAGGGATTTTTTTTATCAATTGCTCATGTAATATAGGCCCACGGCTCAATCAACTTGCTGTAGGTTTAGCAACATTAGAGGAGCCCGTACATGCGGGGCCCGTAGCATTTGCTGCACGGGGCCCCCCCTTGGTGAGGGGCATTTGCTACTCTTGCTATATGGTTAATCCGTCCCTGGCTGACCGCCTGCCGTTCAATTGACTCGTCGCGTGAACCAGCCTAGATCCGAACAGTCCGCTATCAGCCTAAGTAGCAATTTTGTCTACGCTTATAGGCGCACCTACTGAGCACAATCGTAGACTACTGGAATAACAGGTTTTTACAACTTTTATGCACGTTAAATATACAATATTTAGTTTAACGAATTATATGTATCACATATAATTTGTTAAAAAAATAATCTTACATATTAATTAATCAAGAATATTTGGTACTATTAATTTTTTTACAGCTACTCTATTTTATACAGGTGATTTATGGAGAATTTTATACACGAGTAAAATATTACTAATGTAATTAATATTATTTTATTATTTTCATTCTAAAAGTTATATTATAACGTCTAACTAACGTGTGTCTAATACTTGTCATTCCACATTTAGTATATAATGTTTTGTTTTCTCCTAAAAATAGGTTAAAACTGGATTGAAATGATGTCATTTTAGTTTTGGCTAGCTATCTCTAGTTACCTGATATCATCAACTGATATTTTGTGTCTACATCTTTATTAACTCAGAGATTCTCAATATGCTTAGTATATTTCGATGATTACATAATTATGTACTTAATGTACTTATCTTAACTTACTTATAGGTAGTTTTGATTATGTATGAGTGGTTTATGCTTCACTGTACAAAGAAATAATTATGACAATGTACTAATAGGAAAATTCATAACACATCATAATGAATAAGTAGGTAGTGTTTTATCAAAATACGGTTGCTTTGGATGTATTGTTCTCAAAGGCAATCATAATTTTAACGGATCCAATTATGTGATAATTGATAAAAGTAATAAAAAAACCGATTCAACTACCCGTCATTTTTAAAATGCGAGGATACCCATATCCCAGAAACTCCTGAAACGATTTTGAAAAAACTGCCCTAAGTAGGAATGTACCCGAGTAAAATAAAAAAGGATCATCTCTTTTCTTTCAATTCATGGACAAGCATACATACATTTACGAAATTTAGCTTTAAACATAAAAGTTATCTAATCCCAAAAATACAACGTACCTACATATGGATCGAACAGAAACCCACCTTTATTAAAGTTCGTTAAAATAGATTGTAATTAGATTATACGGCGTATAAAGATAACAGGGTGTTACAAAGACTTTTGTGACATTTATAACATACTTATAGTGATGTTGTATGATACAACAGATTGGTCTGTTAAATGTTAGCGCTCTGATCGATTTATTTTTTTATGTTTTACCTGGCCGGCTGTTCATCTAAATATAATCCAGTCTACCAGAAACAACGTGGTCTACTTGCATTTTAGCGATTTTTTATACCATCATAAACCATGTATACAATTTTAGGCCGCTCTGATATTGTAGATTACTATTTTTAAATAACGAAAATGTAAGTAGGTCCGAAACGCTAAAACGCAGTACGCCACTCTGATTCTGAGCAGGCTTAATTTACATGTACAATCAGCGTCGAAAAGGGGCACCACAATATCTAATACGAAAACTATTCCCAGTGAAAAACAAAATTTTGATGGAACCTTTTCTAAAGGCGTCGGCGCATACGTACTAGGCATACGTTTATTGTTTCTTTACGTGCAATAAAAGCGTTCACAAAAGGTCGTTGAAAGGCAATTTCACTTTACTTTTATCAACTTTTTATATCTTTGATGTGCGAACCCCAAATTTTGTTACTTTGTTTATTAAGTTTTAATACTGAGTTACGTTTGAGAACAATTCCAAAATGGATCATGAACGTTATAACATTTTTTGTAACAACATCTTTTGAAGAATTATAGCGACTTAAATACTACATACATACTTACAGAAACATGCATTATAATATAATCCCACATTTTGTACTTTCAAATGTACATCTAAAGACTTAGAAAGAGTCTCAGTTGCTCATACAGCATTTAAAAAATACAACAAGATGACATCTATATAAGTAGTTATTGACTTTGTAGTCACACTTTCTTCAAATTGATCACTTCTATGATCCACATAATGCGAATCGATAGTGTATTTTCTATCGATAGCGGTATGTATGATTATAAATTATTAAAAAATACATATGGGATATTAAACGATTTAAAAGAAGAAATAATAAACAGATTTTATGATTTATTTGATATGCATCTCCTTGCATTTTATTTCAATTTAATTACATAAGATTTTCATGTTATATTACCGTTTAAACAGATAATACTACATATTGTCATTTTTGTAATTAAACGAACATTTTACATAAAAAATCTGTTTATTTTTCAAACAAAATTCATAATTTGACAATTTTTTCATCGTATAGAGTTGGTGCGAGCGAGATGGAACGAATTTGGCCGAAACATATGGTTCTATGCTATTTGGACTGAGAGCTAAATGCAATAAGTTTGGTAAGATTTATTGGTTTCCTCTTAGTATTATTTAATGAATAGTTTAACCATTAAACTAAAGGCAAAAATTGGATGGGTAAATTTTACACTTTTATTACCTCTTTCAATTTTATTAGAATATCTTCCAGGAAATAGGTTTTCCCGTCATTACCTCCCCTTTTATTAGCTTTAAATGTAAATGATTTTCATTTTGTAAAACTTTTTACTGTATAAAGGTAGCAAATGCACGTCGTCCACCTGATGGTAAGTGATCAGTGCAGCCCATGGCCTCGTGGATTCGTTTGTAATCAACATTAAGTACGATTCTATCGTTCCTGACGACAATCACATGCGCGTTGCTACCCCTGAGAGGTTAAGATTTTTTAACTTGTATAAGTATACGTATATCCGGCACGCACGCAACTCTCCAACTTTACAGTTTCGAAAAATCAGATGCACAACCTAGATTTAAACTTGAAACTCCCCAACTATGAACCCGAATTATTTACCACAAAGATATCACGGGATGAATGACGGATAACTGTCACATTAGCAATGTGTTTGTCAAATGCTGAAAAACTACCTAACTAAACTAAAGTAACGACCAAAGAACCATTTTGCAGATTCAGTCTAAGTACAGACCGTCTGAGTATATACTTTAATCATTTTAATCTCTCTTCAAGCACTCTAAACCAAGAGAAATATAATTAATCTGCTTTCAACGGCATAAAATACGGATGCAATGATCTAAACGTAATATCCATTTAATTGTATGCTCTTTCATATTAATTCTCTTTTGTGGATTTAAAACTTACTGTTTGTTATATAAATGAGGACGCATAAGCAAGAACGACCTAAACATTTTCATTTTATTTTTCTTTATTTTATCGAAATTATGTACTCAGTATTTACATTGTTCAAGTTCCTGTAAAAGCTTACTGAAAGGTTTTTTGTATATATACATGTCATTTAAAATAAATCTTATATTTATTACCTTAAGTTAACTTGCTTTTAGTAATGATTTCTTCTTCATTGGCGCACAATAATAAAGTCTGCATTATTTTACCGAATGTTAACTTATTCTTAAATAACAAGGAACCACATTCACATACATTGATACATTTAAATATAGATTTCAACACTTCATAATATTTACAAAATGTACAACCATTGAATTTATATTACACGTCATTTAAAAATAAGGCCAAGTAGAACAAAATTCGTTCCCTTACAAATTTGTAAATATTTTTTATTATTAACCTCAATTCAAGTTGTTATATCTATGATGATGTGAATGATATTGTTACATTTACGCCAAATCTCGTTCTTTTTAGGCTTCTTAGTACACATAATCTCATGACAGACAGAATTATTCGATTTTGCATTTGCACCATACCACAAGGTATTTTTTTCAGTTTTTACTTTTATTTTTGTTTTTCCATAAATCATACCTTTAAAAGGTACACGTGACCTTCTAAAGTTTGAACACGAATAAAAAATAATATTATAATTTGATTTACAAAAAATAAAACACGACGGATCTCTTAAGATAGAATTTATATTTGGAAATTGGTAATTGATTTATATTAATCAATTCTTTTTATTTAGCCTTTCAGGCTATGATTATATTCTGCCAAGCACGTAATATATAGTATAATATTACGTGCTCGGGATTAAATTATACTGGAAAATAACAATTATAAACGCCACAAGACTCCAACACATATAAATGTGAATACATAGCTTATAAGTCGTCTAAAAGATTCCGTCAGTCAAATTTTTCAGAAGATACTTATAAAGAAACATTAAATTTAGTCACACTCATCACTAAAATCTATAATCTATAGACTATTTATAATGGACAACAATTTTTTTATTAACATTCTTGCGATGGCATCATTAAAATTGAACGCGGTGCCAACACAAGCGGGTCAAATAGGTATATGGGACTCAAGTAGTGTCAGTGTAGATCTGCCAAAAGTACTTGCCAGGAAGTTTTTAAGTAATTTATGAAATTTAATTTGTAAATAGGGTCTTCAGTGGTCAACAATGAATAATGAAAATCGTCAATAATTAAAATATATGTTGAAATAAATATTAATATTCTGTTTTTTTTTAATAATAAATTGACATGATTATTTTATTTAAAGTTTAGAAACCGATTTTTTCATCTGTATATCACGTGACCTGAAATACGAGACGCCATGGTGTGACGTCATACAGGCACAAACAAAAACAATTTCACTGTCATCCGTTAACTTCTGTGCTTCTGTCAGATGCCTTTTTATTTCTTATCTTATTCGTATATTTTATTTGTATATGAAATAAATAATTTGTTTTCATATTATTTGTAGACATAAAGGAGTTTTACTTAAATAATAATTTAGAAAACGTTTTAGGATAAATTTTTTGCTAGTTCTAACCAAAGTGTATACAATCTCAATATCATTCGGCACTTTGATAAATATGTTTTCTGCATTTTTAACACTATTATTTGCAAAACTCGAGACCACACTATATGGATATGAATCATAATTTATAGATGTAAAAATAAAATATATATAGAATAGTTGACGTTATAGAATCTGTTTACGTCTGATTTATTTACATGTCCATATGACGTCATGGACATGGCGGACAGCGTTTTCGTGGGTATAAAAAAGTTAAAATTTTAATGTAATTTAATTGCAAATAATGGCGTGTTTAATTTGCCAAATATTTTTTACAAATTTTTATTAGTAAATCTACATTTTTAGGTACTTTCTCCAATCAGAGTAGAATACCCTATTATGTGTTATACTGCGTAGCGCACAACTGTCTATGCAATACTTTCAGCAGATGTGTCATGACATTATATTAAACTATTAATTGGTACACTTTAGTTACTTGTCAATCCCGTACTTGGCCTATACCTATAGATGTGAATAGATGAATGAATAGATACATATTTATATCCTTAGTCTTGAAGGCCGGGCAAGTTGGCTGCTATTCTTACTCTTCTCCTGCGCTGCGGTTTGGGACCGTTGTCTTGTTGTTTCTGCTGTGTCTAAAACAAATGTTTGCTCCGTTATATATAAATTGACTGAATTTTATAACCTAACTGTAAGTTTTAATATAGATTCCAATCAATACAGTCACTGTATGGATGACTGGCAATATTAGTAGGAATTATTATTCTAAGGCATCAATAAAAAATTCAACATCTACCCAAAGTTGCCTGGTAGAAAATAATAATAAATTAATTCTTTAAAACTCTTTAAAGGTGATAAAATATAGAAATAATAAATAATAAATAATTATAACTATAATAAAATACTTAACATAAATTAAATTATGAGTAGGATTCAAACACAAAAATGACGCACTACAGAATAAAAATCTTTAATGAACTGGTGGAATCTTAATAATAGTTTTAATAGCGTCGATTCTTCGGATGCGAACCCACAAAGTTATTTTAAATAAATAGTTATTTAGTTTAAAAAATAATAAAAAACTACAAATATTTAGTGACTATTTCTTTCTACTTATATAAAAAACGTAAATATGGTGATGACGCGCTTTCACGTAGTTTACCCTGCCCATCGTAGCTATAGAAGTTTTCACTTCAAAAATACACTTACCGTATTATAACTGGTAGACTGAGGTTGTGGTAAAACTGATATCGGCGCCGGCAGCCCTTCCAAGTCTTTTCTACTCGACGGGCCAGTTTGGTGTTGAGATCTTCTAAAAGTACATAAATTTACATTACATGTTTCATATTGATACTAATCTCCCTCATAATGTATACTGTCGTACTGCTGGGTTGTGTGACCTCAGAATAAGAATTTAGGACATTGCACATTGACCAATTGCCAAATGAAAGACTTCACTCACTGACTCAATTTTTTCTTTTAAAAATCTCATGTACTATCTTATGTACATCAAAAAGATATCTCAAGGTTGTACGAAGTCTACTAATTCACACTTTGCAGCACGGTGGACTATGGCCTAAATCATTTTAATTGTGGATAAGAGTTATGCTCAACAGTGGAACTTTGAGAAATTAGAAGTGTGAGGGATTTGAACTTTTGACCTTTCATGAAAGAGAAGCTATCCGATATTTTAACGACTAGACTTACTGAGGTCACAATTGTTTTATATGATGTTTTGGTTTGTTTGTGTCTGGTGTTCGACGTCAAAAATAGTCAAATCCATCTTAAATATGTTTTTTTCATTTGAATTTAATAAAACAATCCTAATGTAGTTTTGAATATATTTTCGTATTTTTATTAATTTTCTCTACTTTTATTTTGTTAATGTAAAGTACCACAATTTTATGATATAAATAATATACAACCTAAGATACATTTTTACAGGAGAAGAAGCAAACAAGGCACTTAAATTTTACACAATAACATGCATTCCTAACAATTATCATATCAAATGTTTTTATAATTAAAAATCAAGAACAAAAAAAAAAGATATGCAAGAAATAAAATTGTGATTATTATTGTTTTAATGACAGGTTTTTAATGTCAACAATTTAGACACACAATCCAATAATTTAACTACAACTACAATACAACATCTCTATTACAAGCAACATTATAACATATAGTATTTGCATATAATAAAATTGTCTTGTCTACGACTACATACATCCCGAGTATATTACATCAAATATACTGACTATATACTGACCATGCTATTCAAATTCTAATAACTGGGTACATAGAAATAATTAAAAAAAAACGAACGAAACAAATGAATTATAACACAAAAAATGTATAGCATACCTAATTATTTTAATGGACACAATCTGTGTTTGCATGAACACGCATGGTCTGTGTGCGGCATGAAATGATAAATATAAAAAATATAAGACAAATTCACACCAAGCTTTAAACAGTAACACCTACCGTAACACAGTTGAGGGTACAGTAACACCTACCGTACGAATGATATAACGAAATACGATTATACTGAAAAATTGTACAGAATTTAAAAAAAACTGGATTAAATACTCTTGGTATTTTTTTTATTTTCCCAGTTTCACGTAGCTTTTAATATATTATTTAGTATATAATATGAAACAGTAATTAAACTCTGTTCATTATAATACGGTTTATACACTTCATTACAAATGATAAAAACATGAAAAAAATACTTAGCGGTGTTCTCTTCATACACATAACAAAAGTTAAGAAAGGATTGGGTAGTTTGATGTAATTTTGGAAGCAGTCAAGGCACCCAGGGTATTGTATAGAAAAGAGGTAATAAATTCTAAAGTTATAGCAGAAATATAAACTAAAATATAACTTTAACCAGTTAATGTTATTAAGTATTAATGTATCAAAATTTAATTTAAAAAATAATTAAATGCATACAATTCAACATCTATTTTAATTCAAAACAATGTTATTTGAAAGTAACCCATGCTTAACGTATTATTAATGGCCAACTAAAATTATTTATAGGACTCACTCGGTTCAAAATTGTATTATACAATTAGTACACTGTATTATACAATAAGCAAATTGTATTATACAATTAGTAAATTGTATTATACAATTAGTAGCTAATCTTAACAGAGAAAAGTTAAGACTAGCTATGTCATTTAATTAGAAGATAAGTAGTTTATTATTATAGTTAACTTACCTTCGACTAGTTTGTACTTGTAACGGGACGAACGGCGTTTTCACTTTGTCCACGTGATTTTGCGCGTTCTTCGGCTTAGGTTGTGAGCTCTGTAAAAAAAATACAAGTGTACGGTACCTATAAATATTTGTGCATACATAAATAGTACGAGAAAGTAAAAAAATAATTGGCAGTTATAGGGACTGCCGATAGAAGTGAAAACATATTACTAAAAACAACCATAGTCCCTATCTCTCAAATGAAAATATGCTAAAGTGGTCAACACATCTTAACAATGCAGTTTATTGCGTAATGCTTGACGCTGTATAGCGATTTTTCTATCAGTGACAATTTGTGTGCTGAACTGTACTATGCGATACGCCGTATCGAACACAGCATTGTCGCCCGCGAGCGCGTTCAATTGGTTACGACAACGTCAACAAAACGACGTAATAATTGGTAAATAGCTAACACGATTGGAGTTTACTAGTAAAGTGGTTATAGACTTGGCAATACCTTAAGCGTAAATATGGTAATGACACGCTTTAAGGCAGTTTACCCTGCCCATCTTTGCTTTTTTATATCTAAACCTAACGATAAGGCAGACGGGCTACCTGATGGTAAGTAGTCACCGTCGCCTATGAACATTTGCAGTACCAGAGGGACCGTCACCAGAGGGACTCATTTCGCACTTTTTTGAAGAACCCCATGTCATGCTATAGAAGCTTTCACTTCAAAAACCATACCTGCGGTCGGGTCCAGCTGGGCGCCAGGCCCAGCGCGTCCACGGCGGGCAGCGAGCTGGGGAACTGCGCGCCCGGCGCCGGGAACGACGGCATCGGCGGCATCGTCGGCATCGCCGCCTGGCTCTGGAGTTGAACGGTAAGATCAGTAGTTTTTTTTATTATTAAGGTTGCAAACGAACATGCAGTCCATTTGATGGTAAGTGGTCACTGTCGCCCATGGACAACAGCAACCATCCCCAAGCACAACATAATTTATGTTATTTAGTTTATCACAGATGGATTGCTACCCCTGAGGTCTAGGAAGTCCGCCTCGTGTATAGGTGTAGCTAACAACCACGCCCCTCTTAACCGAGACGCAAGAATAGCTTCACGGAGAATTTTGAGGGTGATGGTGATACATCCCCGGTCGAACTACACGATTTCTACCAACTCATTTCTGTTAAACCAGGTATACCTGGTATCTTCATTGCCATATCGACGGGTGCAAAGTAAATAAAGTCAACTACAAATTCACGATTTTCGTTTTATTACATATTCGTACTAATT
>DWNR01004216.1:0-11076 GCA_018250455.1 Polygonus leo
GATCATGACTCAGATCTGTCATTATGCTTTAATATTAGGATATTTTAATAGGGATTATATAAAAAAAAATATTATACCGTAATGCGTGTTTAACAAATCAGCCGTTGAGTCTTGATCCATCCAGATGACGAATGTGTAAGCAGTGCCAGGTCACATATGAGAAAAACTTCCGTGAAATCCAATGTGAATTCACCAACTTGAGTTCACTCAAGTTGGACAAATTCTAGTGCAATAGCTTTTATTTGAGGAAGTTGTTATTTGCTGCTAAAAGAAAACATTTAAAGTAACGTGCTAAACAACTATTGAGAGCTCTGGTGCTTATCATCCATTAGTTTGACTGGGTTGGTATCACCATCACCCTTGTGATACTCCAACAAACAATCTTGTTTTTCAAAATAAGTGTTTGAGACCAGACAACAGTTTTGAAGAGAAGGCTATACGTCATACACAAGAGGCTAACGTCCTTATGGCTCAAAACTATGGTCAACTGTGCCTATGATTTTTTAATCATCATCTGTAATTTTAAGACATGATTCCTTTTCAATTTGCAGGTTTATGTTTAGCGTCTGGAGTGTCACCGCTAGTGCGGGGTAACAAGATATTTAGCAATCAAGATGCAGTAGAAAAGGCTGTCGGCGGCGGGCAGTGCCTCTATAAAATATCTTCCTATACTTCTTTTCCTATGCATGATTTTTATAGGTAAGGATTTATTTGTAGTTTTATTATTCTGTATAGATTTTATACATCGTTTTTTTTTTCATTCAATTAATAAATATGTATTAAAAAAAATTAAATTTATATGCAATGGTTGATCCAGTTACTGTAAAATTGTATACTCTGCATTCGAGGTCTAGCCAGCTAAACTGCAGTGTTGCATGATATTTCACCATATTTTGCAATAAAAATATCACTGGGGATTTTCAGCAGTATGCAATTTACAAATCCTAATTAATATTATCTTTCATTTCAGATGCCAGACCTGCAATACGACAGACCGCAATGCTATTTGTGTCAATTGCATCAAAACGTGCCATTCAGGACACGACGTCGAATTCATCCGCCATGACAGGTCATTATTATAGTTTTCTTTGAGTGCCTATTTTCTTTGTGACTCATCTAAAATTATTATTGAAACTACAAATATGTACATATCTCAATGCAGTAGCTACTTCGAACGAGCATACTATTGATAAAGTGATGCCTAAATCTGTAATTGAAATACTATCTGAAATCAATATCCACCACATCAGCTCTATAGTACCAGATAAATATTGTATTAGGAAGAAACACTCAATGTCTATGTATCTTTCTTCTTTAAATTTATATTGAAAGATTTCCTAATATCAATACACATTTTTACTGAACAAGATTTTTAAAAAGTTTTTTATTCTCGTTTAGATTTTTCTGCGACTGCGGAGCGGGGACGTTGTCTAACCAGTGCCAGCTGCAGGGCGAGCCCACGCAGGACACGGACACGCTGTACGACTCGGCCGCGCCCATGGAGTCGCACACGCTCATGGTCAACTGAGCCCGCCGCTAGCGCCCGCACTCGCCATGTCGCCGTCTCCGTCTCGCTATCTCGCGCCAACAGTATTCTAAAACTTTACGGAGACGCGAATCGATCCCCGATGGCTCGGCGATAAGCGTAATCGACGTCTTTGTCCTATTATAGTTTGTTGTAATATTTTTATCTCCAATACTATCTACATAGTGATTATTGAATAGTAGCGCCGGACCGGGCGAGATGACCGTTTTGTAAGGTCGTCCTATTGTGATATATACAGGTTTTGCGATCCGTTCTAGACGTCGCGCGCCAATGTTGAGGCCCACCGATGATCGATTCGTGTCTTCGTGCGAGTGTCGCCCGACTGCGGTTGTGGTCTACCACGCTCTGCCACCCACCGGCGACACGCCTTACACTAGTTTAGCAATTATTTTTATTACCTAAAACTACGTATCGGACGTTCTACGGAAGTCGCTGATTATGGTGTCGGTAACCGGACTGATGTTCGGTTCGATGTTTATGTATGTTATCTTTGTACTTTCTAGATGACGAGGGTAAACGTTTCGGACGTTGTTACGCTACTTGTATATGTAGGGGCATTTTATTTTATCATCAGTACTTAATAATAATTATGTATTTCCTCGTGTAGAATCATGCATTCCCAAAATTGTAATCGTACCATAAACTCGTGAGATAACATCGATATTTAGAATTATATTGTTTCGTTAAATAAGATGTACCGGTAGCGACGTTTATCATATAATATTTACTATAATGCCATAATCATGGAAAACGTATTTAGTTTCGTTTGTACTATTGCAAGGTCCATCGTTTAGTTGTAATTCACTCGATCCAGCGACTGCGAGAGTCAGGACAGCTCTTTGTAATATAATATCCTATAAGTATTTTTTAACTATATGACAATATCATTTTATTTTGGAGCATTTATTGTTAGCTCTCCTGACGCCGGGGTTTGTTGTTCGTTTTAGTTAATAAAGATGTGCAAGCGCAGTGCCGGCCGCAGCGGACCTCGCCTACCGTGGCGCTCCTAGCGCGCTTTGTAAATATTTATGTCACACAATAATCGAAAATGTAGTAATTAATGTATTTGTATCATTATATTTTTATTATTGATCACAACGTGTATGTTTAATTATTATGAATTACGTACGTTATGCTCAGGGGAGTCGCGTCGGTTGTCGCCGGGGCGGCCGCGTCCCGGCTCGTAGATAGTTCGGATATCGTTATCCCGTTAGTGTATATTGAAATGCAAATTGAGAACGAATGTGCGTATTTAATTGGAAAAGATCTTAGGTACAATTGATATTTTATTATATTGTTAATTTAAATGTGGTATTGATATCGATCGAAAAGCAATGTTAGGAACCGGAAAGTGCCGCTCGTCGGCGGCCGGAGTGCTGATAGTGATAAGTTTAGCGGATAAGCTATAATGAAAATCTAAATTACTCAGTAATCACTATTGCAAATTTCGAATTGTTAAATCGTCTCCATGGCAGCACGGTATGTTCTGAATCTGCTTTTTTTATAATCCTCAAATCTGTGATCATCGCTAAATGTGTAAGAAGAATATTTTAGTTGATCCCACAAACAGAAATAATAAGACTTATTATTGTAACAGCAAAATTATTGTGGCGCCGATGCTTTATATAATTGATTGTGAAATTGTTATTTATTGAATTGTCAGTATGATCTTTATTTATTGAATTGAAATCTGGATATTTTGTTTATACCTGAGAATACCACTGTAAAAGCCGTGATATACATCATATAATATTATAAATCAGAATTTTATTTGTTTACTCTTCCTTACCCTTGAAAATGTTCCCCTGCTTAAGTCGCTGCCCCAAGCGACTAACGATTATAAAGATTTCTTCTAATCACCAGAAATGAAACATTGTAATAATGAACAACAGTTTTACAATGTTCATCTACGCTAATCTATGAAACTAAACTGCTTTTACCGAAATATTTGTAACTGTAACTGCTTTCTGAAAAATATGTCACTTTTAGACCCAATAGGCGCCTCTGTGAATTTTTTTAAATGGCGATGTCTTCCCGGGTCTACTGGTAATTATAATCTAATAATACAAGGTTCCCAAATTATAGGTCAATTATGAGTCGCGAGCAAATATTGAGTAGGTCCTACGTACGGAATAACAAATCAACCGACTTAGCCAATGTGATAAAATTATGAAAGTCCTCCTCTCCTCCCTTTTACTACCTTGTTTGTTATTTGCAAAGTTCTTTATTCATAGTGGTAACATAAATTTTCTAGAGGCGTGTCCCAAGTTTAGAAACTCATATTAGATAGGTCGTAGCCCTGACAAATTTGGGAACCATTGATCTAATGTATAAAATACTCGTGACAAAATGGTTGTTATCGAACTCCTCCGAAATGGCTATTTCGTACATATTCGGGAGGTCTGCGAATATGTCGTGGGCTATTTTTATACCTCTAGGTGAGAAGAGCCCTATGGCCTCATAGGGTTAGATGTTTTTTTTCTTTTTGATTTTTTTTATTGAGTTTCAAAAATACATATGATCTTTCGTACCTCAATTTTTAATAACGATTTTATATTTGTAGAAGAATGTACCTAGCGAACATCCTAGTAATCTGTAATGATATTTATTACCGAATAGAAGAGCATTGATAGCCTAGTAGACTCAAGCCTTGCCTCAGTATACGATTAAAATTGATATACAAACAAAAATATAATTATGTGCAATAGGACTGTAAAGGAAAAACATTTTAATCAAGGTAAATTTTTATTTACAACTCAATGAAAAAAATGATTACCTAACGATTACAATATACTTCATTATTGATTTATACTAGGTAGATGAAACTAATTTGCTCTTTGCTGTTTTTGTCGCGGAGATCGTCTTCTCGGGGATATATGCACTGCTTTCATAGGTGTATTACCTTTTCTGAGATCACTCGCGTTTGCGGGCGTCCTTAAAAGTCTAGATGTACAAAGTTGCTTCTTCATAGTAGGCACTTGTGAAGACTTTAACGCTGTGTTTGATTGCGGTGAAACAATTTTCTTTACAGGTGGGGTAGTTTTTCTATTAAATCGTCCGTTATGAATATCTTCTTTGTTTTGTATAGGGGAACGATAAGGCCTGAAACCTGCTGAGAGTTCAGCAGTATTTCTGTTGAATTTCATTTTTTCATCTTCATTTGTATCACTTTGTGGTATAGGTTTACTATTTCCGACGTTTTTGTGAGGTTTAATCTGATGTTGTTGGCTGAGCCTTGGCTTTCTAGCAAATCCTGTGTGATTATTTTTGTCGATTCGTTCTGAGGATTTATCTGAGCTGGATTCAAAAAGCTTGGTCTTTGCAAGTACTGCTCCTGCATTCTGTTTACGTAATTTATTTACTGATGGCCTTCCAGTCTGACTACTACTTTCTGAATCGCCAGTTTTGTCCATGAAAAAGGCAGCCGCATTCCGCCATTTTTGTTGCGAATGGATTGGAATATCTTTAGAATATTTTGCAGCACTTTTACTTGATATGTTTTGATAACAGTGAAACTGTTCGGAATTTTTGGATTTGTCACTGGAATTCAGAACTGAATTGTCTGACGTAGCCTCCCAGCTATTGTTCATTGTGACGTTCAATGATCGTCGTGGTACAGATTTGCCAATAGTTTTATCAAGGTTGTAATTTGGCGCCAGGCTAATTCTTTTTCGTGAATGATATTTTTGACTCGTATCTAATACATTGTTACTTGAATCTGATCTATCCCAATGGTTTTCTGTTGAAGGATCAGGTTTAGTAACTCGTACATCTGGATTTGCCGTTTTAGTTCTCTCTCTTTGACTCGGGGCGACATAAGGATAAAATCGATCTATGTTGTGACCGGCTTGCGAATGCGTTGATGCATTCCATGACTTATGACGCACTATTTTTGTTATATTTTCTTTTGATCGACGCCTTATAGATCCTATTTTTCTGGCGCTCGGAGATCGTATTATCTTCGCTTCTTCCTTTGGTCTTATTTTCAGTTCCTTACTTAATCGCCGTGCTAGGTGTTCCGAATTGGGGCAATTCAGCATTGCTACTTCTTCTAATGTTTGTTCGTATACGTTCTGAACTTGCTGTAATGGTTGAACCCGGGGAATGACGTCAGTGAATTCTCGGGACAGTCTATTTTCAATAGCAGAAACCCTGCTTTTGATTTCTTCATATTCTTGTTTTGAGATTCTTACGTATTCCTTATCAACTTGCTTTAAATCTGGAGAGAGATCTATTGTGTCATGAGCACTGAACAAATTTTCAGAGGAAGTTAGCAAATCTTCGCTACTCACACTTGTTTCTGAATTTTTGTGGGAACTGAAGTCCGAGTTTATAATTGGAGTGCTTCTAGCATCCATCATGCTTAACCGTAACCTCTTTCGCTCCGTTATACCCCTGAAATATACAAAAAAAAAAACATTTTTTACATAATAGATATATGCCAATATATAAAAATGTCCCATAATCTAGTCTAAGTACCTACTTATAAAAAAAAACTTACATCTTCATGGGAGTGAAGGACAGCTCCTTTTGTGGAAGACCCTTAGTAATTTCTTTCCTGAAATCATGACGAAAGAAAACCCCATTAGTATGAAATTAATAACGCATTTATATATAGATAAAAGTAGTGCTATAATCCTACTTTGTTTTCGTAGAAAGGCCTTCATAAGAGTCAAATTTTCTTTTTGCAGCAGATTTGCTTAACACTGGTGTTTTAGTATTTTCTCGTACAGTTGCTGGCGTGTTCACGTTCCCAGAAACCATTTTACGCAGTCCGCTCAGCATACCTGAATAAAAAAAATCTATATTAATAATTCATACTATGGCACTAAGAAAATAATTTTAATACGAACATAATTATTTTTTTTTTGCTTTTTTCTGACTTTTAAACTGAACAAAGTGTACAGTTTTGTAAACTTACGATTGAGGGACCCACTTCGTCTTTTCTTCCTTCTTGATATATAAACATCGGAGTCGTCGTCCAACTGAGTCATGAGATCTTCTGTTAGCAGTCCTATATGCTGTGAGTTTTCTATAAATATCTGGAAAATATAAAACAGAATATGGTGACAAAAATATATTAATTCTTTAAGCCCCTATCCCAATGGCGTTTTTTGAGCGACTGATGAGTATATTCTTTACTTATTGATACATAATCTTACTTCCTAACTACATAAAGCTTTTTGCACATTGTTATTATTTTCTGTACACAAACACAATACAATAAGCTATGCAATATATTTAGGCAACTTAAAATTTTCATACTTAAGGTTTTGTTTCTAGGTCCATGGTGTCAAGGAGCCATATGGGCTTGACATTTTCATCATGGTATAAAGTGTGTTGGCATGCCTTTTATGAAGCCCACAAAGTTTTTAATAAATACATGATCGTTAATAAACTTTTGATAATCTGCTGTTCATATTTTTTTTAAATATTTGCCATGTCCCTTAGCTCTTTATTTTGGAATTATTAACTTTAATTTTCCTTCTATGTTGCTGTACTAAAGCCCTGTGCACCATAATTCTATGTGCATTATAATACCTCTTGCTGAATTTAAAATATTCTGTATAAAAATACAGTTATAATAAAAATGGAATGGCTGCTCCATAGTCTACTATGCAGTCTTTGCATTATTCTATGTTTAACTTCTAGCTCATTGCATACTATTTCTTCTTGATGTGATTCTTTCACAATAACTTTACATCAAGCATCAAGTGTCATAATATTATAAAAAAGAATTAGTGTAAAGTACCTATTCTATACCATTTAGAATATAATTTGTATGATATTAATTTACAAGATTCTGTCAGGATGTAACACGTTCAAAGTACAGTTGTTATCCTGGTTGCATGAAATTGTATGATATTATTATGATGACAGGAAATATTCAGGATGTTAAAGTGTTTATTTTTATCGCCACAATGTGATACAGATAAGAATTTTAACTAGTACCAATAGCAAACAAAAGTGGATGTTTATGTTACCAAATTACTCTTCTAACGAATACAATTAATTCTATGGTCTACACATTGTGTACATATTTGAAAGATATATGTAGACCAAATTAAAAAAAAATCTGACCAATTTATGCAGTACCATCCCTAAAAATTTATTTAGTGACATTTTGTCAAAACGACACAGACATCCCTAAAAGCTCCTATAGACTTTGAATTATAATGAAAACCAGGGAAAATGTAATACATGCCATATATATTTAATTAAGAATTAAGAAAATTAACAATTAAGAAGCTTTAAGAAAAGAGGACAGTATCTGAAATAAAATAATTGTACCATAAAATGTCACTCTTGTGGAAACAATTTCCTAGAGTTCCTTTAAGTTAATTGTTTTCAACAACACGGTGGAATGCAGATCAATAAGTAATAAAAGTATTCTGAGTAAAGTTATCTCTGACTAATAGAGCCTATTGTAGTATAATGAGAAAAAATCATATTTATGATTAATAATGAACACACATTAAAAACAATATCTCTTTCACATTACCTTAACAAGAGCCACATGATGTTCCAACCTCTGTGCAGTGGATGCGGCGGGTAGGGGCATGATACTGGGAGCTAACACAATGGCCAGATTAGAAGAGTCCATCAAATTGTCCTTATGTCTTGAAGCTATGAAATTTAGCAACTGCAAAAAAATTATTTATATTTCATTATAATTAATGGGCTTGAAAGCTATGACAGCATAACTAGGGGTTCAAACCCCAAGAATGCAGCTTTATTATTTCAAAAATGTGTTACATTTATTTGTCACTTAAGAAAACATAATAAGTAAGCTAAAACCCTACCCCACAAGCTAATGGCCAGTGGTCCTAGATAAAAATCAACCACTTGTTTTTTGCATACGCTATGGAATAAACATTATCAATCTAACACTACATAAGATACATTTTCTACAGTTGAGTAAACATTTAGCGTTAAAGTCTGTAGAAAATATTTTTGCCATGGCCCTCGGTGCAGTTGACTGTGGCCTAAAATCAGCACCTTGTGAGAAATTACCTGTGTCCATGAGTGTAATTAGAATATGTTGTGATGAAGGGCTTGAAACATGAATTATTGAAAGTAATACTTATTATATTCAAATAAGAATTTACAACCATAACTTAACAAATACTCGATTTATGCTTCTTTTCCTCCTGTTATGTTTCATGACTACTTGCTATTTTAAGATATCTCTTATTGTTGGAACTATAATGCAAGCATACACAGGAAAATTTATTATTTCATTAGAAATATTTACCTCCATAATATAATGTAAAAGATGAACATGTAATACTGGTAGTAATAGTAAAGTGTGGAGTATTGGCTTTAGACCATCATCGTTGGCAGTCACTCTGCATCGCAGAAGTAAATCCTGGACTTCCGCACTTATTAGTGGCTCGGGCAAACATCGTAGATACAATTTCAATACACTTGCTACATCTATTGGGTGATGTCCCTCTGATACACACCCACCGGCATCCAACAATCGCTAAAATTTAAAAAAAATTGAATATATTATACAGATTTATTGCTACAGGTTACATACATATTATCTTGAGTACTGTACTGTCCGCCTTTTGTACCATAACGTATTTTTTGGTTCAATAAAGAATAAATAAATAAAAACTTTCAAGATAAAGAGAGTACCTGAAACTCTCCGTAATCTTCGAGATTGAAGCCATAACATAGGAAGGAATAGGATGTATTTATGAGCTTAAGACAAACGATACACAAATTAATGGCACATATATCAATATCAAAATTAAAAAGTAACCTTAATATCTTTCTGGCGGGTTTGGGATCCAGCTTTGCGGAACAGACCCTCCACATGAGCATTGGCGCGAAGAACCGAGGACATCTCACTCACGACAGCAGGAACACTCAAAGTGCTGCCGCAACAAATAACGCTGCATGACGGAACTTTCACTAAAGGCGCTCCAAACACTGTTTTATGATCCTGAATTACACAATAATATTTAACAAATGTGGTATAATACTGAACTTGAAACATTACAAGCAACTTATCGACACAATTACTCACTTTGACATTTTTCAAAATAATCTTTTTTAAACGATGTTTTAATCCTGCCTTCTTTAATTCACCTACGATTATAGATTGCAATTTGCCATGATTTATACCGTCCGATATCAACATTTCGTTTTAATAAACATTCAAACAATTTAATTATTTGCTTTACTCTGTCACTAAACTTGCTTACTTTTCAAATCACTATATTCGTTACTCGAAATTTGCAACCATAACAGTGTGACCATTTGTAAAGTTACAATCTACCCTAAATCTGCCAAAGTCTAATTTTAGTTTACTTTTCGGAATGGTGGACAATTTAATATATGTTTTATTTTTCGATTTCTTCATTTTAATGAAACATTAAAATATAAGAATAAACGAGCGAGTATTTATACATTTATACATAAATTTAAATAATTAATTTATAAGTCGATCATTAATTTATTGATTTACTTTTGATCTTTATCCAATTCCATTATTTTATTTATAATGGATATATATATTGGATTTTTAACATCGTGAAACTTCCTTGAAAAAGTTTTTTTTTAATTCTATTAGCTTCCAATATGTTACACTTATTTGTTTTTTGTTAAAGAATAATTCATAAGGTAATGTTATATAAAATCTGTATCATGGAAACTATTTTGTACAGAAAAAATGCATAATAGAGTGCTAAAAGGAAGTAAAAAGGACATACCAATATTTATTGAAACCTTTTAAAGAAAACAACTTTATTTAAGAAATACATATGTATTAATTAACACGAATATCGAAAAAATTGTCGTTCACACGAGCATAATATGTTTAATACACTCATCATATTAGCATATTTATTACACAAGCCCAGTTCATTTTCACATCAAAAATTAATCCTACTTTTTCTAAGAAGAGACTCCAAGCGTCAAAAAATAGATTGTGATCAAAATGATGAGGATGCTGTAAGAATAAAAATATGAACTTTATGCTAAACTTTTATTATTGTATGGTTTAAAACCTTTTAATAATTGACAAAGAGGACTTGACTATTTTGATGGAAAATAAAATTATTTAAAAAATTTAAGATCAATTGGCAATTCAAACAAAATTTAATTCTTGTCTCAGGAAAATAATTTAGTTTTGCTTCCCGATTGATTGATTAATACTTCCAAATCTGCCAAAGACAGAAATCTGTTACGATGGTCACACTGGCTGGACCTCAGACTGTACGGAAAAATAAAGACCATAAAACGATGAAAGATCAATCAAAACGTAATATGTAGTATGTACGTAGTAAACATATAGTTATCTGTTAATATCAATTCGACTTATCAACGCAAATCACTCTCTCTGACTAGGAGAAATAGGAGATAGTGTGTTAGTACTTTATGGTTCTAGTTTTGGCTGGGGGGAAAAATATATAATGGGAGTCACAATACTCATTTTTATATAAACACTAGCTGACCCAGCAAACGTTGTTCTGCCATAAAAAAATAATTATAAAAAAATGGGGGTTGATGCTAGAAGG
>DWNR01004217.1:0-11076 GCA_018250455.1 Polygonus leo
CGCTAGCAAACTTCATAAGATCACTTGCCAGGCCAATCAGAAAATTTTCTGAAGATTTCATCGAAATTGGTTCAGCCATTTTAGAGTCTATTGCCTTTTATATATATAGATAGATAAAATATGGTAACCTGTCAGGTATATAAGTGTCTTTGGAACATTTTCAGCAAATGATAATAAATTTTTAAATGAAGAGTGATAGCAATCATAGCCCTCTAGCTGTTACAAATTTGACCTTTCACATAAAATCAAAGATTTGAATCCCAACTTAAATTTCTCTAACTTATGTGTGTATTAAAAGAATAACACTGTTTTTTGATGATGGAAAAAACATAGTCGGGTTACTTATATATAAAGAGAATGTTATACAAATTTCTTGATTGCTTGAAGTCTATTGACAAGGCCAGAGATATAGACTATGGCTTGAATCCTTCTTATTGTGAGAGGACACCATTGCCCACCTATCAGACAATAATAAGTATTGATTGATATAAAATTGATTGATGATGAGCATAGTTTTAGAAGTTCTATGGACAGATATGGAGGAACAACAAAGAAACTTTTGAAAAGTTCAAGTGTCCCAAGGTGTCCAACTTTAGACTCCAATGTATGAGAATTCTGGCTTGAACAGGTTGGATACTAGGTACCCATGATTATTGCATACTTCACAAGGCTAACATTAAATCACACTTTTTGCATATTCCCAACTTTGTCTTATTTGAACATCTGCAAAACATCTGTAGTTTGTAGATAATTGTAACACTGAATCATTTCCTATTTAACTGCATATGTATTTTATATTGAATCTCTATATTATAGTTTTAAAATAACTAGCAGAGTCTAATAATTTAGTCATTTCTGATTTTTTCAAATTACATTGTTAGATTTGTTAATACTAGAAACTACTCAAAGGGCAAAACAAACCAAAAAAATCTGACATGGCTTAAGTACATTTTCAAATTATGAATGTAGTTACACTGTTTTAAATTGTTATCATTCTGAATCCTCATCTACACTTTTAAAAAAATGTAGATAAGTATGATCAATAAATAAAATAATAGGACAAATGATTTTTATATGCCTGTTATGTGTACACAAAATTAAAACTGAACTATTTAAGGAATATATTCATTCTATAATTTATATTTTCACATCTAGGTAACAAAGAGCCTATTTTAATATTTTATGATAATGTTGGTATGACAGTAATTGACAGTGCAATGTTCTTGAACTTTGTGGTCTAACAAAATCAATATCATGATAATAAAGTTAGGTATAAAGGAATAATATCCAAGGCCATGGAACAAATTGTTTAAAAAAAATATTATCATAGTGGGACTCAGTCAAAGTGCTACATAACTATTTTATCATTGGTTTCTTTAACCAATGAGAGAGAATATAAAATTGTTCTTCAGATGAATGAAAGAAAGTATAATAATGAAAATAAATTGTCAGAATATTAAGAATCTAATATGTGATATGTTTGTAAAGAATGTAATTAAATATAGATTATATATTTGTAAAATTAATTATTACTTCTAATTTAATGATTATTACAAAATTTATATTATTCATTTAGGTATACTTGTTCTATTTTTGTTTCAGTGCTGTAAATTCATGACTATTGTAGAATATATAAATATTAACTGTTGTGAACTCTATATCACTTTTTATACATTTTATCTATATTTATAGCAACATAGTCAGCACAGTAATAACAGCTGTCCTCAATATTTAATTTACAACCTTCATCCAATGCATCAAACAATGATCATATAGGTACTTACTGTAAACATGTCAACATAATAATTGTAAGGAGTTAACATTTACCGCATATCTAACAAAATATCGTGTTTTGACGAGATTAAGTCCGCATTAACAAGCGGGCCACCATCGACCCGGTAATTTCAGACTCGCAACCAAAGCATACACAAACTAACAAATTAGCCGATCGATACTCGCAACAAAAGAACGTAAACAAAGGACTCTGACAGGATTCTACAGTCCAAGCGTGTTGGAACAAAATAAAAAGGGAACTACACGGTTGATATACAAACGTAAACTTTTACATACACATAACATACGTACAATAGCTAACAACGCAAATATTTGGATGAGGGTTAAATTGCTTCAGTCGATCCAACAATTAAATACAACCAAAACGGAATTACTGAATACGTAATACATGCATCGTGTGTAGTTTTCAGCAAAAAAAAAACACCACGTTGTACAGAACACTCACCGTTTTACGACCATGATAGAATCCGTCTGCTCGTTTGTGGACCCTATGATTCGAACTATAATTTACAAACGACACTAACAATTTCGGTAACACCATGAATTTCAACAAAACACCATCAATTCAATTTACAGAATTCACACATCGTTAAAAAGCGATAAATGCACTCATCTTTATTTTACACCAAACCTTACAAATACGCACTTCACTGTAAGTAACATGAATATTACGACAAACGAATACAAAATAAAGATCGCGCTAGTCGTATCTTTATGCACTTGTATTGCAAATCAAGTAATTCGTACAAATACCACCGAAATACGTATTTTATCCCGATTTTCCAAACTACTCTTCGTAATCATAAACACAAACTAAATTGTTTTTTAAACTACACACAGATCTAACTTCAAAGGCGTCCCGTTTAACTGACAAGTTCGTGTCACAAGGCTACCAACTTAACAACACCCACAGACCATAGATAATCTGACATTGACGTTACATTTTTTTAAAGGCGACAGAAAAGTGAATTAGGTATTCAAATGAACTTTTTAACAGAACAATTTTACAGACAATCTACACAATAAAAGAAGATTGTAAAATATTTAAAAATATATACTCATATTGGCTCATTCCAAATACATGGTTATACAACTGAAATAATGTTGGTCAAATACTACTAGCGATGCTAAATTACGAGATATTTCAACAATAGAAATCGGAAACAAGAACAATCGAATATATTTTTCGATAGCTCCATGCCAAAGTAAGGGACATGCAGAAGGCTAAAAAATAGGATGAAATAAAATAAAAACCAGCCTTCGACAGCAGTTTATGTAAAAATAAATATTTTACTCAAGAAACTTTTTCCTTGATAGATTGCAATCATAGTCAGCCAAGAAGATTCAATTAATTTGAGTCGACTGATACAAATCGATTTATTTAAATGGACCGGCAGGTCGGGATGAGGTGACATTTGGCAAGAAATGAAAACACTCAAATGATCTTGATATTTGAACAAAGGAAATAACAAATAAAGTATACCTAAATATTGCCGTACAAAGAAACTATTACAGTACTTTAAATACTTGGCACACTATATGAGTGTCAAATCACAATCAAAATGTTAATTTTCCATAATCATTTTTAATAAGAAGGTAAAAAACAAAAATAAAAAAAATGACAACATTTTTGTAGTGTTGGAGGGAAACATTAAAAATCAATCAAACAATGACGTCATTTATCGAGGCGGGAATTTTGAATTATTAACTAATAATCTATTTAAGGACATAAAATATACAATTATAATTTTTAATTTGAGATATAAAAATAGAATTTACGTTAACTGGATATATCACTGAACAAAAATTCAAATAAATAACTTACTTAAATTACGAAAAAAAAGAGTGCTTACGATTTCAGGAACGGCAGCATCCACGAATTGGTGAACACGTAAAAATGGGCCATAAGTGGAGGAAGTTTTCCACGGTAAGCACGAATTAATATTTCAGCATTTATTACAGCTGTTATCTTGTTGCGCGCAATTCTACGTTTTCTTCGTTCTTGGAATTTGCACATGAAACCCATTTCATAAATTGACGAAGATTTTGTTATTTCACACTTTATTTATAAGACTAGATTACAAGCGCAGTTTCTGTATATTAAAAAAGCTGATCACTGTTAAAGTGTATACGTCGTAATGAATACTAAACTCGTGTTTATATAACAATCGCGGTGCATATTAAATGCACGTCAAATTTCGTGGACAGCGGGGTCGGCCGGTCGACGCGCGACTTCACTGTACATGTCCCGACAGGTCCGCGACTCTGCCCCAGCACTACATACTTAGCTTACAAACTGATTCATTCTATTGAAGTCTGAAGTACACGTTTCCTTTTTACGTGTCTATACAAATTCTAACGGCATGTTTGTTCGTCAATAAAGTGCCATTAAAATTGGTCAAGTGTGAGTCGCACTCGTGCAGTGAGGATTCCTTACTAATAGATGATGTGGTTACCAATTGGGATGTGGAAGTAGTTTTATACATAGTTCTAATTTTTTTTTGTATAAGGGCTCACTCCTTTTTCAACCTTTTTTATTTTTTGTACCTATTTGTTGTTGTATTTTAGCAGTCAAAGCAGGATCAAAATATACAATAAAAAACGGTGTAAATACCTGTATGGCAGCCTTCTTTTATTACTAACTGTTAGTATTTGTTGTTATAGTGGCTACATGAATGCATAATCTATAAAAAATAGCTTCCTGTTATGGTTCAGGAGATACAACCATGTGGCAGACGGAATGACAGCGAAGTCTTAGTAATAGGGTCCCGTTTTTACCCTTTGAGTAAAAGGGTAAAAACCCGAAATCGATTCGGTAAAAAATGAAAGACATATTAGCACAAAATGCGGTCTTATCGTTAAACCGCGATCTCTGCCCGACAAATTTTGGGAAGGAATATCGGTTGAGAGTAATAAAAATTACATGTCTGTTATAAAAACAGAATACAAAAATAAAACATGGGTGTAAAAATAAAAATGATTTTTAATAAACAAAACACGCTAAACATACTTTCTTCTTTGAAAAGATCGATCAATCACAAGTAAATTAAGCTTATGTGGTGTATACGTATGGAGACTTAAAGTAAAACACATATCAACAGAGGAGGTTACGTAGTACCCATTTTAACATTTTATACTATATACTGTTTTCCCATATTATTTTTATTGTCTATACTATAATGCTCTGGCACTAAAAATATAAAAAGACACTCTTAAATCAGCACTAAACATTACTACCATTAAATATTAATATTAATCACTATAGCTTTTCGTAAATAACTAATAAAATACTAATGGAACAGAAAAATAATTCAGTGTTACGCTTTCATTGATATAACTTTAAATAATAAATAAACAGAGTAAGTTTATACTTACAATATAATGTTTATATAGGCATAATTATATTATTATATGAATTTCAAAGACATGTCTAGCTCAAGAGTCAAAATGATTTTAAAATGAAGAAATGGCTGATAAATAGGACAGTCAGATAATAACTGTAAAAATGCAATTAAGCATCACATGTTAAACATTTTTTGGAATATAATTTTATCAGAATACAAATAAAGCATGATAAACGGTGGGTACAAATGCAATCTCTAACTATATTCCAAATTTTCTAACAAGCTTTCTTATTTATCATTCTTAAAATAAACTTTTATTATTTTTAGGGTGTCCCAATACTATTGAAAAACTTAAAGTCAACAATAATATCTGTCCATATTGGGTAAATACATGAACCAAAGCTCTCGAAAAAGACTCATAACCATTAGTCTTACTATTAATGGCTAATAGTTGAATAATCGGGCCGAAGAGTAACCAAAGTTATTATTTAATGGATTAATCAAATAATGATAATTCATATTTGTCACGCGAGTCGTAAAATATCTAACTTTTAATCAAACAAAGGATAACATTCACAGCACTGATTGAGTAGACAACCATTGTTGAAATATTGTTAAACCTCTTCGATTAAAATGGTCTATAGAATAGAATCTTTTACTCGAGCTTCTAAATGTGTAGTTCAAATACTTACAAAAAAGTATTTGTAGAATTACCTATTATATTTCCCGTATCCGGACATTTCAGTCTAGAGCCGTAACAATATTTAAAAGTTTAATGTCGTATAAACTTCTTATATACTATGTTACCCCTGTATGACAATACACACATGAATGGAAGTGACTTATTATTATAAGACTTATTTTATGATTACAAAGGTCACACGGCTATACTCGCGTTTACATTATCGGGTTTGCCCGACTTGTTTCGAACCTATTCGAGGTTAATAATGAGCTTCAGTCGCGCTCAAATCGAAGACTCTTCGAACCTCGATTCTAGACGAATTATACTCACGTATATAGATTTCGGGTTTTCCCTTCTAGTTGCGAACTTATTCGAGGTTCATAATCATGAGATCCGGTCGAGTTCAAATCGAAGGCTCTTTAAACCTCGATTCTAGACGAAACTAATCGGGCAAACCCGAAAATATATACGTGAGTATAGCCGTGTGACCTTTATAATGTCTAAAGACACTCACGACTCTTATAGTGTTAACTTATTTTATTACACACATAAACCTCTTAATGATAAATCGTAGTTTCTTCTCACATGCAATATTGCTTTGTTTTCTCCATAAAATCTCAGAAAATTTACTCTATTTCTTTATTTATATAACTGCCTTCGTCAACGGTATATGAGGTAATTTAATATGAACAATTGAATTTAAAGCTAACTTTATTTTAAGTCTTATCAAATGTCACATTTTATGGATTATAATAATCGTGGAAGATATTATTATAGAGTAAATTTTTAGCTTCATTTAAACTTTTTCTACACAAGTTCATTTTCGTTTATGTGAATTATCCAATCATGCTACGTAAGCAAGTAACATATGCATTTATTTCTTATATTTTATATTGTACACGGTTTACATCACATAAAAACACCTTAGACAAAATAAAATCCAAATATATACAAATTTATATGTATCATATAACTTAAATCAAAAATAAATAAACTTAAAATAACTTCAGTCAGCTAAAATTCACGGTTTAAGGGCCCTTTCTACTATTCGACTTTAATTTCTATTAATTAATCCTTAACACAATTGCAGATATTATTCCTTTTTGAAATCACATAAGGCAGGGTTTCCCAAAGTGTGCGTCGCGGCGCCCTGCTGCGCAGTAATTATTAAAGAGGGGCGCCGTGAGGCTTTTTGTCGTTTAAAAGTATCAAACGAGTATGCAGTCCACCTGAAGGTATAAGGTCAGAGCCGTCCGTGTACATTCGTAATCCACCTACCTACCTACGATTACCTACCACCTACGATTGAACCTATAGTTGACTTAAGGGTGCGGTGGAATCTCCCCAGTGGAACTACATGAGTTACCTGGCTTCGTCTGGAAACTAAACTGAGGCATTCGCGGCTACAAATAAATGATTCACACTGCGCGCTATACTATTTACCTAGTGTTATTGTATTTCAAGTAGCTAGGGGCGCCGCGACATAATACTAAATCTGTAAGTGCGTTGCGAACTGAAAAAGTTTGGGAACCCTTGACTTAAGGAACACTACCCTGCATTTACGAAAAAATCTATATTTACAGTAACTAATAATTCCTTGCAGTGGAAGGCATTAAGGATTTTAATGTACAATAAATTGCTACACAGACCACAATGTTCTAGTGGATAATTTTGGCTAGATTTCTAGCTTTCTAGCACATTTACTAGCTCAAGGACATATCAGTTAATAACAAAGTTGTAAGAATTTTGGTGTTCAGAATTATTATTAATATAATATAATATACACCTACACTTATAGCCCTACAATGGTTTCCCCTTATCGTGGGTGCCATAGATATAAACGAAACGTATGCATAAACACGCAGGCTCAGAAAAGACATCCAAATTCATCATTCAGATTGTCTTGCCAGGACTCGAATCTAGGAACTTCAGCGCGGCGGGCCGGGATGGTGACCGCAAAATAATGTTTTACATTTAAACTGTTCAACAACAATAAACAAAATTTCTTCAAGCGCAACCATACATCAAAAATGCAGATGAATTGAAAACTTTCTAACTTCGACAGACAAAACTAACGAAATGGGTTTTAATATTGTTGCGAAGTAGGGTGCCCATTCAATATAACTGCTACGTACCTCAGACGTAAAAGTTACAGATATTTACGCCATTGTATGAACACAAAAATAAGACATTCCTACGTACATTAGTACTCTTCATAGTCGTAATAATCTTCCTCTTGTCCGTTATGCAGCATGGCGGCCAGCGACAACTCTTCGCCGGCGTCCATGGCGTCAGCTTCCATATCTTCGTCATAATCTTCGACAGCATCTATATAGTAACATTAATATTTAAAAATTGTAAAAAGACGGTCCTTTTTTACATCAGCGACAAGTTTTTGGGTCAGTCAATTTTAATATTCAACTTTTTTTTAGATTCATGGACTTTAATGATCATCTTCAAGTGGCTAACGCTGAAGACCAAGTAGATTTTCTCGCGTGTAAGTATAGCCGGGATCCACGCCTGTTCATGAGCGTTCATGGTACCTCCCCGGTCCAATTTAATAAGTTATACCACCTAGTGAACGAATATGAAATTAAAATATAACTTGTGATGCTTACCAACGACCGGTGTGGGCGTGGGCGTGGGCGTGGGTGTGGGTGGTGCCGGGGTGGGTTTGGGTGTTTTGTGCGGCGCGGGGCTCTCGCTGGTGTTGGCCACCGTGCCCTTCTTCTTGCGTTTACGGGGCACCGGCGACGCTAACACTGGAGCCTGGACCGGTACCGGTGTTTTTGGACTAGAATAAAGTAATTTAAACAAGTTATATAAAAACTAGCTGACCCGGCAAACGTTGTTTTGCCATATAAAATATAATTACTGAATTTCCCGTAGGAATGAGCGATTTTCCCGCAGTAAAAAGTGTTATAAATGTTGACCAGGCTTAGTATCTATACATCAAAAAAAGTTTCATTCGAATCGATTCGAATTCGAAACCGTCCAGTAGTTTCGGAGATTGGCCTGGACAAACAGACAAACAGACTGACAAAAAAATTAAAAAACATTGAAAAGTGTTCTTATACTATTTTAACATCGCCGCCAATTAGTTTTTCCTAAATATATTCAATGTAGTACAATGTAGTACAATGTACTTCAAAAGTAGTACAATGTTTTACAATATTATTGGGTACCCCCTGTTAAGTACGATGTAAGTAAGTAAGATGACAATTATTTCAGAACAATACCCAAAGTTCTCAAATCGAAAAAAAAATTAAAATACCCACATTTCAACGCTTTAACTTTCACACTTGAGACTAGTTTATTTTTGAACATTTCTTTAAAATGTACTTTAGTACATATTTTAAACACAAACATTTTTTCATCAATCGTTTACCTTATTTATTTTGCGTTTACGAAACCTAATTAAATAAACCATGGCGTATAAAATAGCCTTGCGAAAGAACGAAAATATTTCTATGTAAATGTCATAAGTGTTTCGCGAGACGTCATATCACACTTTCAGTCACTTTTACGTACGTTTTACGTTTGACTAATTTTTCAAATAATCAAATAATCTGTACCTTTTTTCAAATAAGTCATAGCCAAAGTTTAATACTCACACTTCAACACTAGGCGTCGTCGTGACCGAATTCGTCGCGGGCACAGGCGTCCCCGGCTCGACCAACGTCTTCAGGATATCATAATTGATCTTGGAGCTGATCTTCTTCTCCGCCAGCATCTTCTCGATGGCCTCGCCGGCGGTGGCCGCGTTGTACGCCAACTTCTTCCGGTACGAGCCGCGGACTTTCTTCTTTCTGTCTTTGTTCTCTTCTAACTCCTTAGCGCGTAATTCTTGTTTGACTGGAATTAGATCATTTTGTAGGCCATGTCAAAATAGTCCAGTTTCTTGTTCAACATATGTGTGATGGTAGGTTAGAATAAGACTGAATTTCTTTACACGAGATAAGAGACGAATATGGGTTATTCAAAATGATATTGAAAGGTATCCTTCAATGAAATTACACATTTGCAGTTGTCATAACGCCATGCGCATAGCGGTCACACCAAATTTGTAGTCACTTTCTCTTTAGGAGAGGCTTATCAGCGTCGAGTGGCGACCATGCCGCGATAAAAAATCAGCGCTGCTCTTTGTTACTGATTATAAGGAATATAAGGAGCCAACAAAGCCATCTTAAAGTTCGAAAATACCCGCCCGAGGCAACTCTCTTTGACTGACTAGTTATGTATAAAGGAAGTCCATCCCTTTACAAATACCCTAGAATAAAAAATCTTTTATAAAAATGAGCTGAATATTTTATTTATTTATGGTCGATAAATGGACGGACGGTAAAACGTTATAAGTTATGTTGATTTGTTTCAATTTATTATGCAAAAAAAAAAAAAAATAAGCGACACTTATGTGTTTGAACCTTTTTACACCCTACCTACAAATACAGAAAAAAAAACACTTGCGTCTTTCTTTTGTCTTATCTGACAGGAATCAAAAGTATCTCTTCCAAGTTTTTAACGAATATATTTAAAAATGCATATTTAAAATAATCAAACAAGACATTTTATTTCCGCCTAGAGAAGAGTAATAACAAAAAAAAATACTAACTTTTCTGTCCCTTCAGATAATCCGCATTCACCATATTCCACACCATGGTTTTATTCCTCGACTCTTCTTCGGACATTATCAACGAACTGATATATTCCTCGTCCTTTTTACTGAGGTAGAGCTCTTCGGCAGACAAATCCTTGCTGAACTGGCATTTCGGTTCTGGCTTTATGAAATAGTCTGGTTTCTCATCAGTTGTGGAGGGACCGAGGCCTATAACTGCTAAGTCAGGACCTGTAATAGAAGCATTTCACGTCATATGTCGAGTGATATTACACATATTTTTTTAAGATCAGATTCTTGGATTAGTTTCATAAAACAAAACTGGCCAGGTGCGAGTCGGACTTGCGCACAAAGGGAGAGAGAGAGAGAAGGTACCATTCTCTATTCATCTATTAAAAAAACGGCATAACATAATCAAGTTTTTTGTATGTTAGCCCCACTTAAATATTTATTTTATTCTGTTTTTAGTATTTGTTATAGCGGCAATAGAAATACATCATCTGTGAAAATGGCAGACAGACGGACAGCGGAATCTTAATAATAGGGTCCCGTTTTTACCGTTTGGGTACGGAACCCTAATTATTATAAATAAAAAAAAAAAAAATTCCTCGAATTTATTAGAAAACGAGAATTTCGGAATT
>DWNR01004218.1:0-11075 GCA_018250455.1 Polygonus leo
GATCAAACTTAGGTATGACTCAATCGTACTTGAAGATGATTACTGATGTCCATGGGCGGCAGTGGCCACTTACTATCCGGTGGACTGCATGCTCGTTTGCTACCTTTACACAATAAAAAAAAAATTGAGATACACATATGAACCCTGAAAGGGTACAGCAATTTTAGGTAGAAGATAGATGATACAGTAACTCTGTAACAGTTGAGTACAATCAATCAATTGTGATTGCGAATATCCGTTGTTCCGTTACTGCGTCATGCAAATCTGTTTGCGAATGAACCAGGATACGTCCGTAGCAATATGGCGCTCAAATATACAGGGTGCTCCAAAAATCAAAAATAATTCTGCCGCAAAAAATATTTAGGCTAACAGATCGAGGAAGGCACCGACTTCAAAACGAACTAAAAAGGAAAAATAATTGATTTATAATTGTGATATCGATGCCAAGTGTGCCGGAAAGGGAGGCACGACGAGTCACCTGCCTTAAAAGTCACTCAGTCGATCAGTTCTTGCTTTTATATATATAGAAGAAGATAGATGATACAGTAACTCTCCAACAGTCGAGTACAATAAATCAATTGTGATTGCGAATATCCGTTGTTCCGTTGCTGCGTCATGCAAAACTGTTTGCGAATGAACCAGGATACGTCCGTAGCAATATGGCGTTCAAATATACAGGGACTAAATCTTAAATCTAAAGATTTCTAAAGATTATGTCATACTAGTGGACCCGGCAAACATTATTCTGCCATATAAATTATAAATTCTTCTCCTTTTCAATAAAAAACGTAACACGCTTCCATCAATTACGTGAAAGAATATTTATGCAAAATTTGAAGTAGATTAGACCAAGGAATCACGTTATCCCATACAAACTTCACCCCTGTTTTTCCTCCCCTTAGGGGTAGAATTTCGAAAAATCCTTTCTTAGTGCTCACTTAAATCATGAAAGGAATCCCTGTACCAAATTTCAAGTTTCTAGGTACAGTAGTTTCGGCTGTGCGTTGATATGTCAGTCAGTTAATCAGTTTTGCCTTTTATATATATAGATTTTTGGTTTCCGATTATGAAAACTCATGGTAGTTTCACAACACATAAAAATATATAAATATTTCAGAACGAAAGTAAATTTCTAAAAAGTTTTTAAAAATCACTTTATTTATTTTTTTATTATTTTTTCTTTTAATTATGTTTATAAGTTGATTGTGTATCCATCGTGAATAAATATGTTTCTTTCTTTATTTCTTCTTTCCATTACTCTTGTTATTTTTATCATAGTGGCCATTTATTAAAAAAAAAACATGTTTTTTCTATTTACTTAAAAATAAGTGGAAATTATTTAAAAATTCCACGGGTCCACTATTACAGTTTAACAGATATAACCGTGTGACAGATAGACACACGGGCGGAAAGTGAAGTTTTAATACTGAATAGCAAATAAAATCATTTATTTGTACAAATATGGATTACACGATGGTGTTTTAATAAAAAAAATGGATTGTCACATTTTTTGCCTACCATGTTAAAGGTATACCAACAATCTATACTAATATATAATCTCAGAAATTACTTTGAAGGAAGGCTATATAACATCATGCTACGACCAATAGTAGCGGAGTACCAACGAAAAAAAATGGAGAAAATCTCTTATGTGACGCTAACGAAGTTGCGCGGATCAGCTAGTTAAACTTAAAGAAAATAAGTTACACAATACTTACAATAAAATATGGTTTCGTGGGTAGCTTGGGTCCTGGCCAAAGAGTCAATCAGTCAGGATACATCCGTACCAAATGGGCGCTGAAGTATACAGGTGTTGCTAAAATAATAGGTAACAAACAATCTGTTTGCAAATGAATCAGGATACATCTATAGTAAAGCGCTGAAATATACAGAGTTTATTTCTAATAATCATATATATACATATATATATATATAGGGTGTCCCAAAATTCAACGATAACCCGTGAACTGGAGGTAGGCCTGCCTATGTCTGTCATGAATAAAAATCGGCAAAGTGGTCTTTGAGATATTCACTTTTTTTCGAAAATTTTAAAAATTCTACATCGTTTTTTTATATTTATAATATTTCAAATAAAAATATTTTGCACAAAGTTTGACATGGTACGGTGTAAAAAAATGTACCAACGCTACCATGGCAAGTTTTGTCAAAAGATGGCGCATCTAATCAAGATTTTAAAATGGTATAACACATAACAAGATTAAACTTAAAAAAGTGTAACTCGCATTTTTATAACCAAAAATTGACTTTGAATCGATTCCTTTATTTATTGTTCCTTTCGCTTTTTAGTCGCTTAGTCCATAGACTACTCACGCCGTGTTTTTATTCTAAACTAGCTGACCCGGCAAACATTGTTCTGCCATATAAAATACAATGGTTTTTGAAGCCCACGCGAAAACTTACTATTTTACAAAAACATTGGAGTGACAGTGGCGCCATCTGTTGAAAATTGATCGTACCAACTCAGAAACCTTCTTGGGCTCATGCACAACGACTTTGCTAAAGATCATCACACGATCAAATGCATAGTTTACGATTCTATAAACGACAAAAACATACATTTTCATTATATATTAAGATAAATTTCTAATAAAAGTATTTATTATTTAAAATAAGACATTTAAGCATAGAATTTGGTCTGATTTTTGATCTCAATTCTTTAAGAGGCCCAATATTTTAGATAGGACGTTGGCCATTTTACATAAGTTTGATAGAATACTTATTACAAACAACGAACAACGAGTCACATAAGCGTATAAAAAGTATTAATATCCCTGACTGCGTGGCGTACACGGCTTCTCAACCTTGGCATTACTTACGTGAAAGCTTGTGTAATAATTTTACGTGATCAACATTGTTCTTTATGTTTTGGTTTACTTAATCTGTACTTGGTCAGTGCGGTGGGCTGTGAACTAAATCGTATAAAGGTAGTAAATAAGTATACAGTTTACCTGATGGTATGTGGTCATTGCCGCCCATGGAAATTAGTAATTTGATCACAAATTAGGAGTTTGATCACAAATGAAAAAAATTAAAAAAATTGGTAAATAGCGATTTGAGTTTACTCGTACTGGGATTGAAGTTACTTCACTGGGCTGTTTCTATTTCCAAATGTAATAATATTAATAAGCTTAATCGATTTTGTAAGATGATGGTAGCGACCAGGCGCGGTTTTAAGGGGGGGGTCACAGGGGTCATGACCCCCCCCAAAACACTTACTGTCCAATTGAAAAACCTTTGAAAAATGGACAATTTACGAAGATTGAAAACCAGATATAACTACAGACGTTCAAAATATTATTACTCGTTTTGACAATAAAATAGAAGACTTATTTTTGTTTTATGATGTCATTCATATTATTATACTCAGTACTTTTGTGTCATGACTCCTCCAAAGTTAGGTATGACCAAAATTTGAGTCTGCGACCGCGCCTGGTCTTATTTTACTCTGGCTAGATCCTTCTCACACCAGAGATTGATAAGCCTATTTTTTATTTTGAGAAGGCATAGAACCTATTTGTCCGCTGTAGTTGGGGCAGTGCCACCACCATAATTCTGCCACGTAACAGCTGTCGTCGGCGTTTCGTCAGTCCATCCCAAAAGTGCACGAGGATCTTTGTTATGAAGAGCACCAATTCTTAATCATTATTTAAATGCCGTTGTTGCATTTTTTTATTGTCTGAAGGTAGGAAACGAGCATGCAGTCCACCTGATGGTAAGTGGCCACTGCCGCCCATGGACATAAGTGATCATCCCCGAGTACGAATAAATCGTACTTCAAGTTGACCACAGATGCGTTGCTACCCTTGAGGACGAAGATGTTAGCCTCGCGTGTAAGTATAGTAACCACGCCTCTCCAACCCGAAACACAATAAATTGCATAATTCCATTTTATGAATATACTCGGGCTAGTCAAACAACATCCTTTATGCCGTTGGTCTAGTATCTTTGTTGCTTTGATTATTAAATTAAACATATACATAATTACAATCTTATTCTAGCGACCAGAATTCTCCATACGTATCACTTTGAGTGTGCGTTACAATTCCCATACAATGTAAACAAAGATCACACAATGAAAGCCTACTCGTACAATCTAACATTCAGAAACTAAACTGGCACTCTCATTGAGCGGAAATACTGTATAAACAAAAACGATAAGTGTTACATGATGTCGGCTGTGTGATTTGTGTGTTTTAGGCGTATGAAAGAGTTCACTTGATGTCTGATTATTTTGAAGTGAATACTCCTGTTGCAAAGATATAATGGAAACGCGTCAGAGCCATATTTACGCTTAAGGTTGACGCCGTAGAGCGATTTTTCTATCAGTGACTACAGCGTTCTGAACTGTACTATGATACTATGATACGCCGTATCGATGCGTGAAAGAGATAGCGAGAAGGTTGAGGTTTGGGACGCAGCTTTGTCGCTGAGAGCGTTCATTTGGTTCTTGTGAGCGGTACACAGGAACAAAACGACGTAATAGTTGGCACATGATTTGAGTTTACTCGTTAAGTAATTATAGACTATTTTGTAATACCTTAAGCGTAAATATGGCTTTGACGCATTTTCAAGCATTTTACCCTGCCCATGGTTGTTAAAGAAGTTTTCACTTCAAAAAAATCTAATGATAAGAGTGAAATCGATTTTCTTAACGTGATTATTTGTTTATAAAATATCATTCAACATAATATTTGAGACGACATTGACATGTTCTACTGACACAGTTTTCATGAACTTGATCCACTCAGAACATTTAACATACAAATGCACGTATTTATTTATGTATATATCGTTTGTAGGTAATCATTGTTATGATAATTAATTTGATAGTGATAATAATAGTTGTTACATGTCACAAAGGGTCGTTGTCAAACAATTTTCAGTCTTAAGACGTGGGTCATAAGGTCTACATGGCTATCTGTTGAATTAAATAATCGGTCAAGTACGGGTAGGATATGAAGCGTTCCGAACTATACCTACCTATAGATGGCGTTGTAACTTGAAATTTTAGATGGCAAAAAATTTTTCAAAATAAATTATTTTAATGAATAACTTTAGTATTTGTTATTGTTGCGGCCATAGTAACACATATAAAATTCCAGGGTCTACCTAAAACAGTTAAAGGGATACAGCCCTGTAACAGATGGATAGACAGACCGACGACGGAAACAAAGTCTTAGTAATAAGGTCGGTCTCATTAGCACATGGTTTTTTTTTAAGTCAGGAAAATACGGCACCCTCTGCCATAAGGGCCGACGGAGGGTTATGTCGAACTCCAACCGACTAAAACCTTGACGGTGTTCATCACCACCACGTGGTGGAGATGCGGGAACGCTTTTGCACACATCAGCGACTCCGCTGGTGGCACATTTCGGGTCTTCTTCTTCTTCTCCAACTCTTCATACCCATTGCTGAGTGTAGGTTTCCTCTTATGCACGCCATCCTCTACGGTGTTGGGCTTTTTGCATGATATCATCGGTCCATCTGAGAGCCTGACGAGCTATGCCGGTCCATGGTCTCCACTCAAGAATCCTTCGACTCCATCTGTCATCTGTTGTCCTGCATACGTGGCCTTCCCACCTCCACTTTCGCTGTGTTATAATTTAAATACATGCAGTCATCCCCAAGTACAATTAGATCATACCTAACTTTGATCACAGATGCGTGGCTACCCCTGAGGACTAAGATGTTCGCCTCGTGCATAAGTATAGCCGGTAACCACGCCTCTCTAAACCGTAACACAAAAATTGCGTCACAGAATGATGAGGGTGACGGTGGTACCTCCCCGGTCGAACTAAACGAGTTCTACCATCTGGCAAAACATAAAAATATAAGTCATAAATTGATTGCACGTTTAGAAATGCCCTGATTATGCAGCATAGAGCCATAACTTGTAGGATGCTGTACTCGGTAGCGGCATTAGAGACCAATACTGATTCGTTGGCACTATAATAATGTTTATTCGAACGTTTATGAGCCTTGTTCGTTAAATATGCATGACTTTATATTTTTCGTAAGATGTTTAGAAGCGGGTGTGGCCAAATGCGTAAATCTATTTCAAATACTGCCAATTTTTAAGGCGGAGCAGAAATATGCAAACTTTTACAAGCTTGCAGTATTTCTGTTGTCGATTGGTCATCGAATCTTGTATGTACTAAATCGAATCCTAATTCTGTACGATGTAATATTGAGAGTTTTTTATGTCTAAGGAATCCGAGGTAAGGTTTTCTCAAAATAATGATTTTCTTTTGTCGAAATGCATGTGTGGCATAGTGGTGGCATAAAATCAGTAAGAATATACGTAAGAAGTTACTTTTTTGTTGTATGGAAATAAGAATATTCCAAAAAAAAAATTCACGCATGCCTATGAATGCCATGCATAAGAAATAAAAAGAAATAAAAACATTAAATACAAAATTGATAAAAGTACAAAACTTAATAAACAAATTCAATCTTCAAAACTTGCGACATTTACTAGAAAACTTTATTGTGTCAGTTTTAGATGTTTTAAATGCCAACGAAACGGCTCATTCAGCCGATGCGTTCCGATTCACAGGTGTGGTTTACACGCGGAACGATCCGCATGCTACATTGATGTAATCGTGATGTTGTTACGTTCGAAAAAACTCGCCCGAGCGGGGAAAGTGACGCGAAGATCGTGAAAGGTACTTAGACGATCACCGGCTTATGTAGACCTCTTCCGTCCCCCCCGTCCGAATACCTGGCGGTGGCGCAAATCTGAAGACGCGCTCCCAAACAAATGTCTCAAACGTTTACGACATATATAGGTTTTGTATTGTTTTTCATATTGAGGAGTGGTATAATGTACATGTACATTAAATGCTAATAGGTCATTGAATTTCTGGCAACTTTTTGGTTATTTTTTTTAAACAAAAACAGCTTGTAACTATAAGTTTTTAGAGATTAGTATCAGAACTTTTTTGATGACTTCTTCGAAACAATTTCTACGATCGAAAACGAAATTGGAACATCGTTTTGTTTCATTTTAAGTTAATTTACCAGAGGTCTACGTAAATTGGTCGTGTAAACTTACGACACCGACGAGCGTTCGGAATTCGAACTACTTTCGCATAATCTGTCCGAATAGAATATGGCGTTCTAGTTAGGCACTTTGATTTTTTTGGTGAAATTCTCAAACATAATTACTTGAAAAGACCGTTTGAACTCATTACAGAGTAAGCTGCGTAACACAAACTCAAATAAAGCTGAATCGAGTTGTAGAATTTTTACAATCGGAGAATTCAATATTCAAGAGCCTCTGTAAATAGAATTGCTCTGAATATGACGCGGTTATAAAACTTGGTTCTAAATGTAATTATGGCTTGAGTGGGGACGCTTCACATTCATTGACTTTTATAGGACTACCTATGTGAAAACTCGAGTATTCGATCAACTATGTCATGCTTGAGTTAATGAGTTCGTTTCAATTCTACAAATTCGCATCTTTTCCTTAAATAGTATACTAATAACCTAGTGGTCATAATTCTAGCTCCTCATATCATTTTGGGCTCTAGGTACAGCTTCTATCTTGATTTTTCGGAGATTTGTGTTTATTAGAATTAATTTATTACGTCTTCAGTTATACCTAAGTTTAAAAAAGTTTGTAAAACCTCGTGGTATTTTTAAAATAATATATCAAAATTGTTTGAGCTCTACCAGACAGTATTTGTTCTATGTGGTATACTAGGGCTTAAACATAATTATTTCTCTATACTCATGTACAGCAGTAAAACAAAAATAGGTTGATAATAGGGGTGATGAAGGCGCATGCCTTAAAGTTAAACCATTATTATTATTCGGGATACTTACTTATTAGGGGACTGGGTACACACAGAGGGACAAAGCGACTAACATTGATCTATTGTGGCTTTAAGCCATTGAGATGTGACAAAAATACGTCTTATCAACTTAAACTGATGTTTGAAAACGCTGTCTTTATCGGGTAATTATTTAACTTACGTAGTTATTCTAATGTTAAATTATATTACAAAGGTCACAAAAATAAATAAATAAGTTGATGTAGAAATTAAAAAATATATTTATATATTAGGAAATAATGGTTTGTCGTAATTAAACTTATAAGATTAAAGAAAGTAATTCTCCAGGTATATAGGAAATAAATTCTTCTAGTTCTAGCCAAAATGCTTTGCAGTCACAGGAAAAAAACATGTACTAATTAAATAGCGTTAAATGACAATCGTGCAATATGTATTTGAATCTAATTTCAAAGGAATAGTTTTTAGAAGAGTTTTAGAAGTACGTATTAAATTCATTGATTCTAAAACTGGGCGATAAGATTCTAGACAAAGTTATTCAATGTTTTCTCATTACTTCGCGAAACTTAAGTAAAAAGACGATGTCAAAATATTATTTACCAGAAAACATATAGCCCCTAATTTTAATGTTCCGACATAATTACTTAAAAGACTCCAAATTACGTAGATCAAGAAGTTTAATTATTTTATGGTTTTAATAACTTAGTTGAAACGCGCGACGGGTAGCCATCTTGTACCTAATTCCGACGCTACACAAACAACCTGATCAATTTACATTCATTAAATATCCACGATTAAATTGGTGAGATTAATACACACGATCAGCAATTGGATTCCTTTTACTGAACGCACCTGCCCCGCTCTCCGCGAGTGAAGCATCTTTGAAGCTACGATACTCTTCGTAAAGGCTTGAGCGGACCCGTACACAGATGTCACCGTCGCGATGTCCAACTAATCGGGCGACGAGTCGCCACAGAAGCGCCCGGACAAAGAAATCAGATTGAAATCGGTGCACGTGTCCACCGACAAATCCGACGATTTCGACGTAGCGCGGTTGCGTCACCGGTCCACCGATCCGTCCGGCCGTCTGTACCTACCTAGTTTAATTTACGTTGAAGATAATAGGTGCTGTTAAATTTGGTGTAATGGCGCCCTTTTTGGCATTTTTAACCGATCATGATGCGGTATTCCTACTCGTTAAACGCTTGATTGTGCGCTAATTGGCTTATATTCGCTCACATTATACTCGGTCATTATGACGACACAAATTAATTTGCAACTTATCGCACTCAGTTACTTTATCGCTTCTATATTAAGTCCACGGAAGGTACTACATAATATTTGTACAAGAGTGTTTAATATCACGAAGTGCATTGTACAGAATTTAATTAAAACGGTGATAAGTTATTTCAAATTTGGCATTAGCTACGCTTCTACATAGCTGCGAATAGAAGTTCTTCCTAAAGAAGTATATTACGTCAGACTAATTAGATGCTTGGATTTTAAACTAATGATGCAAGCAGTTATACAATCTAGACTTATTTATTACCCCATCTCATTCTTATTGAGTTGAATTTTCCTGGGTACGTCAATTTGAAAACTTCTAGTGTCTAGTCGAATCTAGACAGACCATCGGCCAGTGCACTGAACCCCGCGAGCCAGACTTTGCTAGATCTGTCTGGTCTAGATCTAGACTAGACTAACGTTTCCACCTACGTTTTGAAAGAACTAGACAGTCACGTGTTCCAAACCCGAATAATACAACAGAAAATGAAGCGAACATATCATAATTGTGTATTTTTGTCTTTTAATGAACACTAGACGAAGTGAAAACCACGCGAGTTGTTTTGAGTGTAACAAAAATCCGTTATTACTAAAAATGCGGTCTGGTGTTGGTATTCAAACCGAAACCTTTTAAAGCGAGCTGTGTAATACCACGTGCATCGGTTTCACTCTGTGCAGTAATTTGGGAGTGCAGTGAGACCGAATCGAGTGTAACAATGCCTACGTGCAATATGTTGGTATGCTCTGCCTTCTTTGATATCCGACTATTGATCGAGCTATATAGTGCAATCAAACGATAATAGTCAATAACATTTTCTTAAATTAATACTGACATAAATATGCCAAAAAGACAATAAAACCTTTTTAGAATTATGAGATTTAACATTTTTTAATCATTATAGATTTATGTGTTTACTTAACTTGAACAACAAAAATATTTAGTTTTACTCATTTTTTTTTATATTCAGCCGTAGCCTCGAAAAATATATATCTGCAAATAACTACAATTGTTGAGAATGGGATGGAATTTTAAACTATATAATAATGAAGAAAACGAACAACTTTGTGTATCAATCACGTAGTCTTAAATTAAAACTGACGTACTCGTACATAGATATTTCAAAAATCAAATTAAATCATCCTATAAAAAATAATGTGTTAACTTTACGTGTTTTTCATTATTTAGGTTTGAACAGTAGGGCAATGTGACGTTCTATGAAAAGATTAAGTTGTTCTCAAAATTTTTATATTAAGTCGTGCCCTAAATAAAATGTTCTCTAAATTACTACAAATATAGAGCATTAATAGAATTTTAAACTATATAATAACACATATATTATATTACACATATTTTTATGTATGTTTAAAAGTCATTAATTAACATTTTTTAAGTTTTATGTCACGTGAATATTTCAACAAAATTATCGTTTTATACAATTGAGAGTTTCTACCAGTTTTAATCTTTAAATGTGTTAACCTTAAGATTTAGTTGTTCTCAAATTTTTAGATTCCGCCGTACCCTAAATAAAAGGAATATCTGTTAATAACGATAAATGTAAAGAGCATTTAGTATATTTTATACTATACAATAATAAAGATATGAAATCACACATATATTTTTTTAAAGGCGACGTAAAGTTATAATCATTATTCTTTTACTCATTTGAGAATTATGTATCTTTCTTTCATTATAAGAACGGCACTACCTAGTAAAATATGTATAGTTCTTGTAGATGCTATTATGAAACTCGATAGAATGGCTTGGTTAGTTATGCATGCTTATTTTTTCCTGCATGCCACGTAACTAGATACAACAATATAAGTTCTTTCCAGGCGGTAGAATTCGCGTAGTTCGACCGGGGAGGTGCCACCGCCTTCATAATCCTCCGTGAAGCAATTTATTGTGTTTCGGTTTAGAGAGGCGTGGTTGCCGGCTATACTTATACACGCAGGCGCGGTCGCAGACTCAGATTT
>DWNR01004219.1:0-11074 GCA_018250455.1 Polygonus leo
ATTCCATGTACAGACTTTCGACCCTCTTTAGCTTTATTATATGTATAGATTGCACAAATGTTGTTACATTACAAATTACAACAGGACCTTGGCGGTATAAGATTAACATAAAACGAAGGAAGGAAAGTGGTCAAAAGTTACTATTTAATAACTAGTTCTAATATTTTACCAGGAGACTACCAGGTAGCGGAACCCGTGTATTTCGTACGGGGATACTGCACCTTATATTCCTCCGTAAAGTTATTCTTGTTGTTTGGTTTGGAAAGGCCTGGATACCAGCTTCACTTACACACGGGGTAAATCAACGCATCTGTGGTCAATCTTGTGCACGATTCAATTGTACTTGGGGATACTAAACTTAACAAACTTACATAAAGAAGGTCATGCTTTTTGTGTGTATATTCTATGGGGCGCTGAAAACGGCATGATATTTTAAATTTATTTTAAGGCTAAGGTATAAATATAAATTATATAAATGTATAAATAATGGGCTGTATAAATTGAAAGCCGAGACCCAAATGCAAGAAATTGATTAGAAAATTACAGTTCATTACATAAAAAGTTAAGTAGCAAATTTTCTAGTAATAGATCCATTGATAAACTACGCGACGATTCGTGTTTCACTGATTTATTATGTAGATGCTCTTATTTAAAATCAGATAAACTGCAACCCTGACCAATTAACTGCATTGCATAAAAATACGTTGATAAGATGCAGCGAGGTCCATTAAATAAGTCAAAAGAACCAACACGTACAGCCCTATTGTGGTTTTAACAAGGCACGCTAGAGGGAACTGAAATAAAACATAATTGGATCTACTGTGACTGAATCATTATATTGTGATCAGCATGAAGGCTGTTGGAATAAGAATAATATGACGTGCAGTTATCTAGTTACGAGATACGTGTTGACAGCGTCGTTTCTGCCGAAGACTAACTAAAAAAGTGTGTAGACTCCTATTCACATTACATCCAATCGTCAAAATGTAATATTGGTGTCAAATGAACTTCCTATTTAGGTATTCCCAAGAGAATATATATTGGTACCTCCTCAGATATTGTAAATGTCAAAAGATCACGAGCCTGCTTACTATTATATTTATTTATAAAAAATGCACACAACAATAAAAACCTTTTTTACATTATAAAAATCATTGATTAAAAAGTGATAAATACAGATAGGCTGGTAAATAAATTTTATTGTTGTCAATTAGCGTATAGTCCAATCAGTGCAGTCGTTTATCTGCATGGAAGAAGATTAGCACTCTATTTGAAAGCCTAGTTCGTGACCTAAGGTGAATCAACTTGTTATAGAATTGTTTTTGAACAGGTGACCGTCACTGTGATATAAATTATATCATTACCAGTTTTCCGCTCCGTCGGGCTGATCGCAGATGCTCTTTTTTTTCTAGTTCGTTAATGTGATGGGATGAAAATTTCATGCGATGCGAATGCCGGAATGATCAATTATCGCTTTGATCGGATACACGATGTTTAAATCATATAAATTACATATCCCTTAACGAGAAACAGATTCTTACATGCATGCTAGAATTGCATCGTAATGATTGTTGCAGGATTTCTAACAAAAAATACAAATATATACCTTTATGTATTTATTTTGTTCATAAGATTATCCTCCAAAATTTAAAGCGAGAGGTTTTCTGACTCTTATATAAATTATTCTCTTATATCGTATAAGAGTAGTAACGAGCATGTAGTTCACATGATGGTAAGTGGTCACGATTGAATCGTATATAAGGTTAACCACAGACCTAGCCCTGAGGACTGTGATTTTCGCTTCGTCTCTAAGTGTAGTCGGCAACGCCTCTCCTAAACGGAATCACAATAATTGCTTGACGGAGGAATTTATATGTTAAATAGTATTTTTTTCTTTCACAACATATGTTGGAAATTGGAGAGCTGTGACAGAAAGGAAAGATGTCTTATAAAAAATCCGTTTTTTTCATCACAACTTAACTACAATTGACTTAACTTAAACTTAACTACAATTCTATTTATTTTTATGTATATTTTTTATCGTATACAGGTAGCAAACCTGTATGTATGTATGTGAGCATGTAATCTACCTGATGGTAAGTAGTCACTGCCGCCCATGGACATCAATAATCATCCCCAAGCACAATTAAATCATACTTAAGTATCATCACAAATGTGTTGCTACCCCTGTGGACTAAGTTGTTCGCCTCTTAGAAGAGTATAGAGCCGGCAACCACGCCTTTCCAAACCGAAGCACAAGAATTGCTTCACGGAGGATTATGAGGAGGGCGGTGGTACCTCCCCGGTCGAACTAAACGAGTTCTACTACCTGGCATAGTATATAAGTAACGTGAAATTTTGTATATATAAGCAAGTGTCCATAGTTGTTACAGCATAGTAGAGAGTTACCGGACCAGCCAGTAATACCACATGGGAATGAAAATAGCTTGGTTCCCGCGAGTCTATATACATAATTATTATAATTTGTAATCATTTCTGTTTTTCCTTCATTAAGTATGTATTAGATGCGCTGGACGTATAAGGGTATGTATTACCATAAAGTTTTATGATAAAATAATGTGGCTGCTACTTATAATAAAGTTTATTTTATTTTTAGAAGAAGTAAGTAGACGTTCAGTCCATCCTATGATAAATTGTTATTGTCAATAATGGGCAACAATGACCAACTTCGTAATGGGCACGAAATCGGTTAGTGACAATTATATAAATATGTGTTACGCCTAAGAATAAAGTTGGTGCGTTGAGACTTTTATTATATATATATTATTCTTCTTTACATATCGTTTATTAACGTAAGTCTATCTTACCGCACCTCGTAATGGCGGTATGTAGCAGAATTACAGATGTAGCGGTGGTGCCGCCATAGTCAAACCACAATGAGTCGTATTTTTATACTGAGTTAGGAGCAAACAGCATGATGTGTGATTAGTGGTTATTCCAGCCACATACACAGAGTCAGGTGTTTAAATTCCAGGTATTCTCCTGTGTATCGCATGTGCGTATCAGAAATTAATGTAATGTAACGGAGAAGTTAAATATCAAGTAAAAGTTCTCAAGCTATTGAAGGATTTAATAATAAATCAAAAGTGTTAAACTATTCCAACCCACACTTATAAAACCCACGCTCACTCAACAATGAAAACTATACCAATTATGAATTCAAACTTTATTCACATTTGCAGCGATACTTCCATAAAGCTTTTTTATCGCATAAAGGCAGAAAATGAGCATGTAGTCCACCTGATGGTAAATGGTCACTGCCGACCATGGACATTAGTAATCATCCCCAACTACAATTAAATCATACCTAAGTTTGATCACAGATGCGTTGCTACCCTTACCTAAGATGTTCGCCTCGTATTTAAGTAAAGCCGGCAGCCACGTCTCCCCAAACCGAAACACAATCATTGGTACGCGGAGGATTACGAAGGTGGTTTTAGTACCTGCCCGATTAAACTAAACAAGTTCTACCACCTTGTAAACTGGTGGATTAGTAGAACTCCGATAATAATTAAAGTATGCTATTACTACGCTGAGTATCCGAACTAGGCGTGTTGTATGAGGAGAGTTACTTATGAAAGTGGAAGAATCTAGGCAAGTATGCCAGAATCGTGCCATTTGGCACTCGTTACTCTCTGCCTACCCCGTTAGGGATTTGGCGTGAAGATGTGTTTGTGTGGGTGCTATTATTAATCTGGACTTGCACACTTACTACCACGAAAAAGAAAAAAAAAGCATATTACAGTAATGTTTCCTTACCAAACTGATTTCTGATGGACAATCTTCTAAGAAGCTCCATGAAAGTCTGGCTGCCGACCTTGGGCACGCGGTTGAAGAACAGCAGCTCGACGTCAGCCCGCGCCGTGTTGTTCAGCTCCCAGGCTTCTGGCACTAACACCTCTTCCACCATCTCCTGTTCTGCTTCCTCGTGTGACGGCGCTTGGGACACCAGCGATCGTTGGGGCTTGTTGCGTTCCTGCAAATTTTGTTGTTTTAGAACATGGCATATGTTGTTACGCTACTTAAAGCAATAAAACATAGATATTTATTAATCTGTAACTCTAGAGTCTATTATTCACCTAGTTATTCATCTGTAACTGTAGACTTTATATTAACGCAAATTAACGCCATTGAATTGTTGTAAATGGACCTCATCAAGCAAATTGGGTATTGTAAGGTGCTTGACTTTTACGATATATCATAAAACGGTGTTAAAATTAATTTAGACGTATCTATGACCAGTACGTATTAGGAATATTTATTTTGATAAATTCTAGTCTTCCTCATCATTTGATATCTCTTTATTGCGTTTAATATGGTAACGTAAAGTCATAATTTAAACCAGCCCATAATTCTCATTGATGTTCTCAAAGATGTAGGAAATTTAATATTTATGAATACACATAAAGACTGTTTGTACTACATAAAAGCTCCGTAGGGAGAACAGTAATGTGTCGATATTGGAAACAGTGGTAGCTTGTTAACAATTCAAAAAGAGTTCTCTGATAATTTTCTTTGAACAAAATATATATTTTTATATGTTTTATATAATACTATTTAAACAAAAGTATTTTAAACAGAGTGTTTTAAACAAAATTATTTTAAATAATATATCCGTATTGTGGTTGGTAATAAGAAATGTATCGTCAGATCGACTGACGACAAAGATTGACGTAAGCAGAAAGAGCATTGTAACATCATAGATCATAACATGGATTCTTCGGCTCCGTTCGTGAGCTTATTAAGTCAGTGAACATGTATTTATAATATATTACTGATTTTTAATGATAGTTAAGAATATTTTAAAGAATATAATTAAAATGCCTTAATTACCTTGTAATTATGATATCCGTATACGTACCTACTTACACTTTTTTCGAAATAATATATACCTTTATGACGAATATTAAAATTAATTATGATGCTTTAGTACGTTTTGCTAATAGGATTGCTATTCTGCTTATAACAAATTTATTGTTACTTGATTAAAAGGTATAGTAAAATATTCTGAGAAATTCAACACATCCGAAAGAGTAAATTTTCCTGTATCTGTAATCAGAACTGAAATCGCTTAACTCTAAAATCCTAGTAACAAAGTAACAAAAACAATGTATAATGTATGACTCACGGCTCCAGTATTTCTTCGTATAGCCTCCAGCGCCTCTTTGTACTCCTGCGCGGAGGCATACGAGTGTTCTGTGCGGTCCGTCTGGATTCCTGAAACGAACAAAAAACGATTTAGACTCTAAAGAAAATGTTACATAGTAGACACCCAAGGAGATAAACTCGATTTAACTTTATATTTAGCTCTATACAAAATAAATCTAGAAGAAACATTCCACTTGGCGCTGCGAACTCTCGCGTTGAACGTTTTTTTCGTCAACACGATGAAGAATACGAGTACTTAGTTATATTATAGACAACCGACGATACTTATATTATATCTATACCATAAAAGTCACTTAAGCATCACAGTTTTTCTCGGGTAGCTCTTCTTGTTTCTATACAACTGGAACAGGATGTATCAACTTATTTTATACTTTTGAGAGTACAGATTTCTCGGATTTTAAGTCGATTTTGTTTTTTTTTGTTTTCATTGGTTTACACTTAGTTATCTTAGAGGTGGTTTCGCAAAAATCTGACAATCTTGGCGAATGAGGGTGTCAAAATACAATAACTATTATTTGAGGAGCATGCATGGCATAGGTTATAAAGGAGGTGAATTAAAATAATTGACAAATTAATATAATACTTGTAAAAGCACAAAAAGACACTCCTTTCACTGTAACCGCAAGAATCAAATAATAATGCAATTTAAATGTAGCTCTAATAACGCAACTGGTTTTCTAAATTAGTTGCCTAATAGCATATCGCGGCTCAATAATTTGGATCGATATGTGGTGGAATTATTCCGGGTATTAAAAGTATGGAAATGGGTTGAAGATGATAGTAATAATAAGTGCTTTAAGTGCCATTGACCTGATACAGTTAGAATACAATACTGTAGGATACAAGACGATCCAAGTCTTAGATATGGGGAATTTATGTATACATGGGTTCTATACGAAATCTTTATACCTATGAGTACGCAATTCTTCAAATAAAAGCGGCGAGTCGCCGACATCGAATATTTGAAATTAGAAGTTAGTGTGATGGCTTAGAGACGATGTCATAATTTTATATGAGTTCAAACAAAGGATACAAAGGAACTCGAAGTTTTCAGCACAAAAAAATAAAAAAGTGTATCAATAAAAAAAAAAATGAAGGACAATTTAGTAGTAAGCATGTACATATTTTTAAACTCGGTCTCCCTCGGTATGTACATCCGTCCACATTCGCATTGTAAATCTGTTTTGGTAACCTTTCATCCGTCGTTCTCCGAAATCGACGTGTTTGTATGAGGAGAGTTATGAAAGTGGAAAAAGCTAGGAAAGTATGCCAGAACCGTGCCGTTTGGCACTCGATACTCTCTGACTACATCGTTAGGGATTTGGCGTGAAGATGTGTGTGTATATTTTTAAACCATCTATACATTTTTCGCGTTCGTTTTGTCCAGTCTACACAGCAAAATTATTTTATTGCGTGGTATCCGCCCATCAGACACGCGCAGATGCAATATTGCATTAACATTGTCGCTACACCCCATCTCAAGTATATATTACTGTACGAGTATAACTTACATACCACTGAACTCCTAAACTTGTGGAGTGATTTTGAAGTTATTTTTTGGTGTTAATTTATTCCTAACAAATATTGTTTAGACTGTACCCGATAGGTGGCGGTGCAATTGAGTTCCACGTAATTCTTTTATATCCGAAACCGATCAAACAATTTGCGTTCCAAGTTGTTTCAGCTTGAAAGATAGGATATTTTTAGAATCGATGGTTGGCCCTGTTGTCGTGATCCATTTTTTTTTGTTAGTCCACCGTATTTTCGGCTGCATTGCTGCATTTACAAAATTGTGACTGATTTAATCATGAATTCTTCATCTTACCTAATCCATTCCGAAATATTTAATCAAAAAATGGTTTAAAAGAATAAAATTGTAGTAATGTTTGAGATTAAGGCGTCGGCAAGTGCCAAAAGCAACAATCAACGCGTAGCGAAACTATTTAAAACAAAATTCGTAACCGTTTTTTGCGCCGTAAAGACACAACAGGTGTAATTTCGTACACAATGTATATCGAAGAGAAGCATTTTTCATGTCTTTACCTACTGCAGTGTCGGCACTGGTTGATGACTAGAACCAATCGGTTACGTAACTTGCTTCAGGGTATGCGAGATCACAATTAAATTGTATTTAGATGTACGAACTCGTTCAAGTGTAAGGTCATTCTCATGAATACTTTGATACACTCTACAAATACTTTGATACATGAGGCGAACATCTTATAACTCAGGGGTAGCAACGCATGCATCTGTGATCAAACTTAGGTCTGATCCAATTGTACTCGGGAATGATTACTGATGGCCATGGGCGGCAGTGACCACTTATGAACGAATTATTATCAGATGAACTGCAAGCTTGTTTGCTGCCTTTATACGATAAAAAAGGTTCAGTTATATACGCCTAGGTATGGTTGGGACAAGTGTAAAGATCTCATATGAAATCATCGACTGTACCACCCTTCTCACTCCACTTGCCAAGTGTATATTACAAGATTTTAATTACTCTTACAGTAACCACAAACTAAGTAAAACAAAATCCAATACGTACGTGAATTTCAAAAATTAAATGTTCATGCCTGGGATTCAAACCCAGATCCCTAGCATAAGAGGCGGAATGTTAAGGTATCTCTGTCTAAGAATCAGTACTTTCGTACAATAAAATATTAGTCTCTTTTATACTCGAGTAACTTAATACGAACCTTGACATGAAGATCAAGATGTAATACCATTTTATGGTGAAGAAGAATTGGCAATAAATTTCTATATCGTAAGTCATAAATCACAACTGGATACCGCATGGCCTGACCTCAGTACAACATGGAAATTGTCTTTCACGAATCGATAATATTTATAGAAAGTCATTGTTGAGGGAACGTGTAAAACACAAATGCTTTGGTATAAACTAGATTTATAGCCGCAGTTTAAATATAAATAAAGAAAGTAAGCATTAAAGTTTGAGAGCCTATAATCTTGAACTTTAGCACGATAAAAAAAGGCGCTGCCCTCAAAAGATCATCTCTTTATTCACTTCACATTGCGCATTGGCTTGGCTTTGACCGCAATCTCATCTGATGGTTAATCAGATAGCGCAGGATGTAGCACGCTTGACTAGAAGATGTCTAGTCACTTTTGCTTTCCAGGAGGCGTACCACATCTTCTGCAACAATGTTTGTTTAATCTATATATATAAAATGCAAAACTGATTAACTGACTGACATATCAACGCTCAGCCGAAACTACTGTACCTAGAAACTTGAAATTTGGTACAGGGGGTTCCTTTCATGATCTAAGTGAGCACTAAGATAGGATTTATCGAAATTCTACCCCTAGGGGTTTTCGACTTCTACGCGGACAAAGTCGCGACCAAAATAGCTTTTGTACTAGCGTACATACATATTTTGTATTTTTATACCTCGTGGTATTGCCTGTATTCGGTTCGGCCGTGGTGATATCATCGGTATTCCCATTACAGCCACGCAGCAGTTGTTTTTAAGCAATGTGTGTTTTGCGGAAAGGATCGGCTTCTGGTTACACTTATACAATAACTGACCCTATTAGCCCTTAAGGGAAGCAATGCATAAGAATCTATAGTCAACCTCAAGTAGGTTGAATACAAATATTCATTGTCTGTCATTTATTGTGCTCACCGAGAGGGGAAGACAAAGCATGAATAGCATTCATAATAATAGTTGACTACAATAGAAACAGGGATTGAATAAATGTTAGAGACGACAGAAACCTATAGCAAAGTTAAAATAAGACTGCTATGATGGCGCTTTTTTGTTCAAACTTATATATCATACAATGCTTATCATCTGATATAATATCATCAAACAATAGTTTTTTGTTTATTTTATTCATATCTTTACTGAAGAAAGGCCGGTTAGGTACTAACAAAAACTATTCCGAATTCATTAAAATTCGTTCATAACGGTATTAAGTACATACTGAAATAAAAAATATCAAATAACTAGTTATGGTATTTCATTGTCGTCTGAGGTTTTAATTTCACGCGGATTTATAGATATTAGTAAAGTTTGAGACACTCATCTTTTGTCTCCATTTGATTTGAGTAAGCTTTAACGGTTTTTATTTCGAATTGACTTCAAAACGTGGAGTTTTACCTGTGTTTATTATAAGAAAATTCCATTTGAAGGAGTAAAAAAATATAAAAATGGTACATAAACTTAATTTTATCACTTTCATTCAAAACTCGGGGTTTATTTATTAAATTGTTTTCTAACTTCAGAGGATTAAAGTTAAAAAAATAAAGATATGGTAATGTACCACAATAAAGTTAATTTTATGGCGTTAGCAGTTGTCATTTTGAGTACACACCCGGTGCTCGTTAAGTTTAAGAATAGTTTATTAAACAACTTATTAAAATAAATAAATAATTGCTTCTTTAAACGAGAGAGGAACATATTATCGATAACTCTAAGGACATGAACACCTTAGAGTCATCGATAATATTTTCAAAGACTTGTTAAGTCTACTTATGATTAGATTTGGTCAGGTATTAATACTTCATATTTATGTCGGTTTGAAGAAAATATACTTTTGTGTAAGTAATAATCGAGTCATGTAATTGAACGTTTCTTCTGTCATTACAATTATTTAATTATTATATCCTTAAAATATAAACTACAACACACCAAATGAAAAACTGACCACCTACGTGTTGACACTCAACGTTATCTCTGGTAACCAAAGAAGGCAATAAAGCGTATATTACGAAAAGCAAATTTGACCTAATAATAAATTAATAAAACTATAAAAAGTAACCTACCTGCTCGCCATTAGAGCGTGAGTGTGTACTAATAAGCTATTCGGAAGTGGAAGCGCAAAAACTACATCTTCATTTCGAATAATAACGGCGACTAAGAAAATAAATAAGACGGCCGCTTTAATACTTGATCGGTAATGATATTGAGGCGAAAAAAGCGTGCTCATAATGAATCGGATGCTATGTAGAATATAGCGGGGCGCATCCGGCCGAAATACTATTGTAGTGAACTCACGAGCAACTAGTGTAAGCTCGTTCAGGCAATTTTCCTTTATGACGATGAAGGCCACAGTAATGTATTTCTTCAATTTATTATACAGTATAAATGGTAATGAGAATTCTATATGAATTTAGCACAGAACTTACATTATGTCTCCTCTCCAGACCAGGATTTGATACTAATGTGCTACTTTTAACTTTCAATTGACCATTATAATGAGTACTCATAACAATATGTTAATCTGTACGATTAACTATTGATAGAATGTAGATGGCGCAGAAAATTGATTGCTATATATCCGAAGTAAATGCCTAACAAATTCCACCTCGTATTATGATCACATATTCATGAACACCAATTATCAGTTAGTGTTTCAATCGGCTAATGAACATATTTTTAACTTTTTATCGTATCAAGTAATGATTGTCAATGTCATGAAAGTTAATATAATATATTTTAATTAAATAATATTATCATTTTTTAAATTTTTATATTAATATTTTTTTAATATAATAATTAACTTAATATAATAATTTTTAAAATTTTTTGAGCTAAAGTGATTGAACGTAGCCAACTTAAGCCGTTTTTAAAACCATATATTAGTTGTTCAGACAATTTCTAATCTTACGCTCTCATGCATAAAGATCATCGTGAATGTAAAAAAACGCATAAAATTATATACTTTACATCGCACTTGACCCCGTCAAATATTGACATGAAAATTAACACGTAAACGATCTACTTCACACTTAGTAATTGCCGTCAAGTTGGAAGTAGGACTTTCTTCCATTGCTAATTAGCATAGTGTATTTATTACACTAAACTAGCTTGTCTGTCAACCCCTTTTTCAATTCTAATTACTTCAATCGTCCACTTTC
>DWNR01004220.1:0-11072 GCA_018250455.1 Polygonus leo
ATTAACTGACTGACATATCAACGCACAGCCGAAACTTCTGTACCTAGAAACTTGAAATTTGGTACGGGGGTTCCTTTTATGATCTAAGTTATCACTAAGAAAGGATTTTTCGAAATTCTACCACCAAGGGGTTTTCGACTTCTACGCGGACGAAGTCACGAGCAAAAGCTAGTATACGATAAAAATAAGGATTCCGTACCGGATACGTTGTTTGTGAAATTACTTTGGTAATATTTTGTTACAATAAAATACTGGTTACTAGTAATTATTCTTAAAACGATTTGAGGAAAACATATTCTATGCCAAGAGTCGTACTGTGGTGTTGCACATACTCTTGTATCCTCAATTACAATTAAATTAATTGATATACGTCATAGTCTAAAATAACTTAGTTTAATTTTAGACTAAAATTAAACGCTTAAAGCCGTTGATTGGCTAAAATTCTTAGTCACATACAGACACACATCTTCACGCCAAATCCCTAACGGGATAGACAGAGAGTATCGAGTGCCAAATGGCACGGTTCTGACACACTTGCCTAGCTTCTTCCACTTTCATAACACTCCTCGTACAAACACGCCGATTTCGGAGACTATTGCCACCTCCTTCAGACAGCACACGATCAATTTGATCATGAAATGTCAGTCTGGGTCTCTCTCGGTATCTACATCCATCGCATTTTTCGTCATCCGTCACATTCGCATTGTATATTTGTTTTGGTAACCTCTAAAAATTGGTGTAAAAATGAGAAAGGGAATGCTCCGGTGGACAAGTTGAGATTTCTATTTAACTATATATATAAATATTCAGCTGTAAATAACAGCAAGATTTATTTTATTTCTTTCTCTGTCATAAAAATACGGTTTAGATTAATCGAATCATACTTCTATGGATACTTCACTACACCTCGTTCATACTTCTTAAGAAAACACGTTAGCAAGACATTAATCATTACTGTTTGATCTAAATAGGGTATAAAAACCCACAATGTATTTACTTACATTCATTGAAAAAGCCGTGAAATTGTTCCACTCACAACGTTTAGAAATGTTATGTTCGCACAATTTTTCATTCATGTTATAACAGGGTTTGAGTACAACTTACTTTATTTATGTCACTGTATTTTCGACTCTATCAACCAAAGTATGAAGTTAAGTTTGGTTTAAAATCGGGTCAGTTTGTATTAAAGTATTTCACTACATAAATCAAACTAGAACAAGATATTAACGTGGATATTCGTGGACGGGCGAGGTGACAAAAAGTTCATTGTAGGCGGTTTGAATAGCCAAAACTGTGGTCAAATGGCCTTTACGTACGCTGACATTCTATTCGCCCTTAATAACCGGCTAAAGGGATTATCGTAAGTATGAGAACTATAATACCATGCGTTCATTTCTGTTTTAATACATACCTGTATCTAACTATATATAAATACTATAAAATGAAGTTCTCCGCCGACTCTGTTTGTGTGTCTGTGTGTCTGATCGTGGAAATTACAACCTAGCGTGATATATCTGGCGGGTGATATATCTGGAAGTTGTAGGTGTGTTATTTATCACTATTTATTTTCATTTGTTGTTCTACACTATGAATTCTATATAAGTGTATATTTAAGCCTTCCTATGTTCATTTTTTTACACACATTGTAACAATAATGTCTACAAGGAGACACCAGTTTTAAATTGAAAGATTGAAGTATTCGCCATTATAAGGTATTATATAGTAAGGAAGTATTTTGTGGTTGAAACAAAAGTATTTTAATAGTTTTTTTCTGTTTGTCTCTATAAAAAAACACAGAAGGAATAAATCAAATTAATTCAATGTAAAAACTGCAATGGTACTTTAGAGATGGGCTCTATTAATTTTATGTGCGACGAAATAGTTGCCGAAACCTGTAAATCATATCAAATTTTAAAATAACCATCGATTTGAGAAATTCTTTCTCTTTCACGACCAAAAAATGCTCATAAATATAACATCATAGCTCATGGAACTGCTACATTATAGAAATTTTATATAATTTCTTTAATTCTATCCTGCCAACTATAGGCAGGATAGGATTAAATAAATATGTAATTGTATAACCAAAGCAGATTGCAAAAGCACAAAAGATAGCTAAACGTAAACCCTTTGACATGGCATACTAAAGGCTTATCAACGTACGAATTCGATCAAACAAACGCCCAAAATACCATCACTTATTATCTCGTATTCACTATTCCCAATCACATCTATAAACACCGTGTTTTATAGAAACCCCAGCTATGTTTGCACATAAGGTGCCCCGCGGCGTTATTTTTTAAACTCAATGAACCATGCCTCTGTGTTTTGACAAAAAGCGACGACATGCCTCTAAGTGGATTATGCCTTCACTGAAGAGATTTCACGTCGCATTTATTTCACTATTGTCTAATATCACACAATACGGCTTGTTAAGTAGGTGTTGTTCGATATGAATAAGTTTTGGAACTAAACTTTTTATCCGTTGACTAAAAAAGTGAGATAAAGTTTGGACATCTGTCTCATTGCTTTGTGGAATCCGCGGCGAGGCTCTTATCTTTGAAAGAAATAAAAAGAGCAAACTTTACGGGTCTGCCGGAGTACATATGCCGCTTTAGCTCTGCAATATGTCGGTGGATTGGAGTTTATCGTTTTCTAAGAAATTGGTGTATATCGCTTCCCATTTAAATACTTGGTCCACATTTATCTATATCCCACCTGATACAGCTGTATTTAGGATAGTCGTTAAAGACAAAAGGCATAATGGGTAGGTACTGACGAATTCAAACGGCTTCAATTATGATTATTTGCATGCTCGATAATAAAATTGTCAATAGAAATCGACCTAGTAATTAATTTGAAAATCAACTCTATTCCGCAATAGGGTACTTATCTAAAGCTATGACAAAATAAAATAAAAAACATAAAGCAATACCGCTGACACTATAAAATAATTTTCATACCTAGTACTGCAAAACTGCAACCAAATCAGACTGAAAAATATCTGAATCATCGACATCTTTTTGCGGGCACTAAGCATCCGTTATTAATTTGTAATTTCGTTGAGATTTAAATTGTAAAATGAGGTTGAGCTATACGATTTTAAACTTAGGTACTAAACAAGTATTAATTATATAGAACAATTGAAAGCTATTTTTGAAAGCTTATATTGAAAATATTAAACGAGTTTGAAGCCTCTCCTGTTTGTTGATGTTGTAGGGCATACCTGCGTAATTAAAAAATGATGAAGTATGATTACTCCCGAATTATAAGAAGTGGTGGTGGTGGGCATTTTTGACCGTTCATATGCTGTAATTTCATAAATTGCTGCCGTAATATTTATTCATTAATTAATGTAAAACTTACAATAAACCAATATTACGTAAAACGAATTCGATTTGCATAACCTTTCTCTTGGTAAAACATTAATGGCAACAAGAATTACAAGACTAGTACATGGTAACAATAATTGTCTACCATCAAAATACCAATGACACCGTAGGTATATAATACCTTCAAATGTGGAATTTAGATGCACTATCTATAATAATTGCATCACCCGCGAATTTAATGGCAATCATTTCAAACCCAAGGCACTAACTATACCAATTTGAAATATAAGCGAGATGACTAGTTTTATTAGCATTGAGACCAGTTGTTTCCGATAGCTTGGTGGTGTTTTAGTCAATTTCAAAAACAGATTAAAAAAGGCAAAAGAAGAGGATGCTAGGACGTCAATGTCTACTAGCTACGTTAAATGCTAATATAAGTTTCTGAACAATTGAAGAACATTAAAACATGTTACCAGGGACGACATACCGATTTATAATTTTTCCGTATTTAGGTACAGGTATTTTAGTCGTCTTTAGATACTATTTTAATAAAATCAATCCTACTTCCATTCTTCTGAGCCTTCAAGCCTATTATGGAAAGCATGGAAATCTTATCCAACTGAATTGGATTATTTAGAAATCTCACCCAACTGGTGAGATTTCTAAATAATCTAAATAATTTTATATCCAATTGATTAGTTAATAAGATTATCTTATTTGCCGTAGAGACAGAAAATCATTAATAAAATAATATGAATGAACTCATAATTTTTGCGTAACCTTCGACGTCTCATCTTTGACTTATCGGTTATCGTGGGTATGAAAAAGAATTATTTTTCTTTCTTATATGTATTGATTTATGATATCGGGATTCTTTAATAGTTCAAGACGAAGGCGTTGCTTTATAACACGTGCAAAACAAGCTCGCTTTCGCAGTGTTCGTCGATAAATCAAGTATTATTATGAAGGGGCATGTTCGAGTGGCCGTATTGTCGCTTTATGGATGTTATGCCATTCATTACAGGCCATTAAACGTATTATAATGCGTTCACCAGCACCCGAAGACCCACCTCGCCTCTCGTTCCCACTGACCTGAAAGTAGCAAAAGAATTTGCTAATGGAATACCGGAGGTCAATGTTCACTGGACGAGTTATACCTCAGGAAGCTTTGTTTGGGCGCGATGCGACAAGCCATTCACATATCAGATAATAAATGGCGAATGTTGATAGAAACCCATACGAACAACAATAATCTATCTAACCAACCCTGAGAACAATGTGTGGATTTCTTTGAAATAGTCTCAATGTAGATGTTCGTATGTTCAATGGCGACGAAATGTCTAGCAAATGTTTTAACTTCGCTTGGTTTTACACATCTTTATATAAAAAATCACATTTGACAATGTTCACCCTCGCTAGTCGCCGAAATTAAAGACTGATTTTAATGAACTTTTGTACACTTATATGTAATTTGAGAATTAATACTTTTAGACCCGTTAAGTGGCGTTAATGTTGAGATTTCTAAAGCAGAATGACGTTTGCAGGGGCCCATTATTTATGTATGAGACTTCTTTTGAGTATGGAAAGTGCACGATAGTCATTAAATAGACATTTTAGACTTTTCGTTATGTTCCTTAACTAGTCGTTTGCATTAACTTTCTTCCAATTTTTAACAATCAGCACCATTCAAGGAAATACGTTAACAGAGAAAACAAAAATATATTTTACCACTAATAAAAATTGACACATTGCTAAGTATTAAAAATTATATCCAGCACTTCGATTTTTGAATGACAATATACAGAAACATTATTACAAATAATATAATAGCATCTTATTACAATTTTTTACTAAAGAACTGAGGCATGTCTTTTCCATTCACATTTTTTTATTTCACAACGAAAATCCATTTGTAAAAGATTAATAGTTGAATGCAAGTTTTAAAGTTTATGGCGTGGAAATAACAATTTGCTTTTGGGTTACCATGTAACCTTCGTATTGTGTCGTATAGAGGGCGTGACCGCGCTGGCATGAACCAAGACATTCCCTAAGTGTTTTGTGCTTCACTATCCAAATATTTACTTACAACACATATCTTTATTTATCGGCTCTTTCGAATAGAAAGATTCCTGTGACGGCGCTTTTGCTTTTAAGAGTTACCATAGATTATGATGTCTAGGATAATGTCAATACATATATCGCCGTCTACCGTCTTTTCAGCTTTCTCTCTTTATAACCCCGAAAAAGAAACTTCTCAGAATTTATATCTCTCGTTGCATTATCAAATATTTACTTTGCTCTGTATCTCTGGTTATTTACTATTATTCTAGGTAACATAATTTTAACCAATCGTCCGTAATTTTAACACTCGTAAGAGACGAAGTTTTAAAATTCTTCAAAATTGGGGTTATAGCTATAAGGAAACTATCATGCCTTATGCTCATTGTTATGTTGATGATTTTGATGTTATGCTTATACTTGATTTATATAAGAAGTTTTGTTACAAGTGATCCAGGAATAGAAAGATATGAGAACAGTTAGTGGTATTTAAAAATCTGAGAACCAGAAAGACTTCGTTAAATTAACTCATTTTTCTCCAAATTTGATTTAAATTTTATGTACTTGAAGGTATAATATTTTTATATCTAGACAAGACCTAAATAATGAAAAATATTAACTCTATCTATGACAGTTTTACGATATAATTTTGTTACAGTGAAATAATAATATTGAATGACTCAATTCTTATAGGTACCTAAGTGCCAACAAAAGATATGACTTTTACAAAACTTTATGGCGTGGAAATAAATACAATTTGTTAGTTTACCTTCCAAATATTGTAATATTGTGCCATGCAAAAGGGCGTGACCGCGTTTGTTCCCTAAAAATATCCCAGTACCCAAATAAAAATCTCTTTATTTGTGCACCAATTTTAGAAACATCCTTATCGTAATATTTCAAAGAGTGTATAGTCGATAGAATGAGTTATATTCATATTTTTTTTTATTTTACAATTGTATGAATTCAGAAGCTCTTAAATAATTTGTCATTATCACTGTATTATAAACTACAAAATAAAAATTGTGTACGTTGATTTTGTTTATAAATTGCCTATTGCCTGCATAAATTATCTTACAAGGTCTTTATAAAAAGCTTATACGAATAGGAACAAAATATACCTAATATTGTTTTTTAGAAATTGCAATGAAAATTCGATAAATGAAAAAGTGAATGTCGTGTAACTACACTATCTTATTACATGCATAAAGTTAACTTTAAATAGCTTCAGTGAATTTCCGATTCAAATAATTCATGTATGATCACCTTTCCTGAAGTAGACTGTTAGTGACATCTACCGAAGCTACTATAAAATTTTTATTCTAAAAGAGGAGTACAGTGCCCATCAACAATCGGCAGAACGCTTTGTATACTTACAAACGAAAAAGTATTTGTAAAACGCGATAGAGGGCAGTGTAAACTACTTCGTTTTTAAATCACGCACTAGATGACGCTGATTTCTATGATTTTTATCGAAGCTAAAATATTTGTTTCTTTTACTATGTAATAGTATCTACTTACAAAAATTTCAGAAAATGAAAAACATTAATTGTATGATACAATATGATAGGATGAAAGATAGGTATTTATAAAATAAACCCTATAAGTTTCAATTGCCCTGTATCAGATGATTCTTAATGCCAGTCGAAGTGTATTCTACTTATATTAGTTAACAGCAGTAGGGTCATATATTAATAGAGATAGAAGTGATAATTGTATTATAATTATATCTATATTTAAACTAACCTTTCAGTTAAATACGTGTAATTAAAAGTACTTATTTAACTTTCTGAAACAACCTGCACTACCAATGTTTTTTTTTAAATAAACACTTGTATCCTATAGCAGTATTAAGTATTACATTTTTTTGGGTTCCGTATTTAGATTTACTAACAGAATCATATTACTAAAGCTTCTCTATATATATTTTGCTGTATCCCTTGAAACATATTAAATAGCCATTTTAAAAAATATGATTTACGTACGATATCAAATAATTTAAAAATATGAGTTATTTACTAAGTTATTTTAGTATGTAAAATATACTGTACAAGCCGATCTAGTTATTCAAGTAATATTTCAACTCACAACGCCATCTATTGACAGTAGGTACGTAACCCTTCGTGTATAAGTAGTACTTGAACTCCGCCAATTATTTAAATTAGAGATCGCCTTGTGCCATGCTATAACACGTGGCTATAGGGTGGTATATTATTAAAACTTCTCTGTCCACTAAACCGACCGTTTATCAAAAACGTTTGAATCCTAATAGGCGGACACTTACAATTTTTACGGAATGTGTAAGAGGTTGTCACTACAAGTAGGCTTAAATAAAAGAGAAACTTCATCCGATAAAAACTGTCTTTAGAACCGAAATGTTAAAATGATTGAGTTTGAATTGTTTTCCAAATTTGTTTTATTGTAGCTTCTTTATAAATGTGTTTCGGTTTAGAATGGCGTGCTTGCAGGCTATATTTATACACGAGGCGAGCATCTTAGTCCTCAGGGGTAGCAACGCATCTGTGATCAAACTTCGGTATGATTTAATTGACTTTGAGATGATTACTAATGTCCATGGGCGGCAGTTGCCACTTATCATCAGATGGACTGCAAGCCCGTTTTCTTCCTTTACACGATAAAAAAATCTTTAATTAGTACGTATACTTACAAAGGTTTGTTTTTGTGTGATGTTATCATTACTTGACAAGTTCATTAAAGGTTTGTAAACCGATTATACCGGGGGCCAGTTACCAGACACGTGTCTCCGCTTTGAGTTCAATTCTGTTTAAGTCCAGTTAGAATATCATTTCTGAATCTGAATAGAATTTCAAATTAATAAACAGATTTATTTGTTCTTCAGAAATAATTCCATTAGTTTAACATCCCATATTATTACTTCAGCCTTTTCGTATGTGAAGTAAAACAAGAGGAAATGATTTTTTTTATTCTTTTTGTTTAATATTTATATACTTATGTATTTAAGATTTTGTTTAAGCATTTTACGTTTGTTTCCTTATTTTAATTTGCACATTTGAAGAAAAGATTATTTTCCCTATTAATTTATTTCTAATAAGACTAAGTTGTTGATAGGTTTCGTCTCAGTAGTATTCTTGTCTACTATGGTGGATCGATGTTCAAGAAAGGAAATTAGGTACACCTAGAAAATTATAAAAAAATTGAATTCTCGGAACTAATCAAACGGAAATAATGATACAAACAGACATTTTATGTTTCACCGAAACTTTGTTAAATCCGGAACAAGAGTCACACCCAGTTTCTGAAAGGCTGATCAACGAAAAAAATAACTAATACGCTGTCAAATCTGTTGTTAAGCGCCATTGGAGTTGCTGGTAGCAAGATTAACTACTTTGATTTGATCAGCATGTCAGTTGACAGAGCTGTCAAAATATACTAAAGAATCGCATGTCAAACGCTATTTTGACTTCTAGAAAGCTGATTACGCCGTAATCTTAGATTAAAGTGATGTCAAAAGCTTCGTCAACTAATTAGCGCTCATCGGCGAATTAACTGTTAAAATAATATCACCACCAACAGTTTCTAAAATTGGGCTTATATAAACCACCCCCTGTTGCCATGACACCTTTCTAAAAGTATGAAATTCTAGTGATAAGGATTTCTAAGCTTCATTTTTTTTGTTATCGACACAGCATTCGTGCATTTATTTTCGATAATGTTTTTTGTATCTAAATATAAAAAGTCATACATTATACATCATCATAAAAAGTTCATATGGGTACTTTCGCAGTCATAATAAACTAGCAAGGCGACCAAGCTTCGCTCGGATATTTTTAACATAAGCAGCGCCATCTATTGTTGCCGTCTAATAGTTTAACTTCTCGTTGTTCATTGCCCGAAAACATGGATAAAACGACGTTTTCTAAAAATGAAAGCTACCTAGATCGATTTATCGCCTCCGATATGTACCTATCTACATATTGGTAATTTAAAGCTTAATTATGTTGTACTTACTTTTGAACTAATTCCAAAAGTTTATATTTTTCTCTCCGTGATTTTTGTCTCGCTTGAAGTCATTATTTGTAAAATACCTTAATAATTACAAGAATGCTTCCAACCAATGCCAATTTGTTGTGATTGGTACAAGAATTCTTGTGCTTTTTTTATAATTATATAAACAATTTAAATTTCACAGAATTATGTCAGCGATGCGTTTTTTTACTATATAAACCACCCCCATATAGCCATATTGACTCCTTTTGACAGTACAGAATGAACTAAGGAATGATGAACTTAAGAAGTTAGTAAGCGCATCCCTAATTAAAAAGAATGTTGATGTCAAATCAAACTGATCGTAGATTAGTAAATTTTTCTCTGAACAACGTTTCAGAAACCTAAATTGATTTGACAGCGATGTCAAATTAACAGAGGTGTTAGTTGAACAAAACTTTGATCAGCCTTTCAGAAACTGGGCGTAAGTATAACACCGAGGCTCAAGTCCAGGCATTTTGTTCTATATCGGTGGCATGGTTACCGCCTTTATCTGTCAGGTGTCAAGTGAGGCGTGGAGAGGTGTTCGACCCGACCCCCGTGCAGGCAGTGGTCAAGTGTGATGTGAGAATTTAATAAGGTTTATTATTCTTAAATAGATTATATTATTAATGAATATTATTTTTAACCGACTTAAAAAAGAGGAGGCTCTCAATTCGACGCGTATATTTTTACAGAGTAGTCTGAAAAGGTATACCTCGAAATTGGTCCCATATAAATTTAAAATCAAAAAACTGGAAAATTTGAAAAAGGTAGGAAAACAGGGGATTGAATTTTCATTCACTGGTTATAATGTATGGCCAAATGTTTCGTCTTAGTAAACCCTGTCAATTGAAATAAGAGGATATAAGCGTGAGGTATAGTCCAGGTATTTAAGGTTTTATCTGCGAAAAAAATCCTAGTGAGCTGAATTTTGGTATACAGTTTTATTACGGTATTTTAATAATGATGTAAAAAAATAACGATGATATTTTTTTTTTTACTGTGTAAAGGTAGCAACCGCCAATGCATCGCCGGCTTTGGAGGAGAGCTCTTTTCGCGCCTTTTTTAAGAACCCCATGTCATAGCCCATCGGGGATACCTCGGCAGGAAGCTCATTCCACACATTGCACGTACGAGGTAAAAAAGATCGTGCAAAGCGAACTGTTGAGAAAATTCCCGTCGTAACAGTTGTTTATTGGTAATCTATGTTTCAATCGGAAACTGGCAACACAAATTTGGTTTATTTGTGGTCTATTGAAACACGAGTTAATTAAGCAGAAAAGATGAACGCTTATGAGCATCATAGGTTTCTCGGAAAATCTGACTCGATTGGAGCCAGCTACTTATTAGAATTCTGAGTAGAACGGATCTGTTCTAACATATTGGTATTAGAACAAAACTGTTGATTGCGATCCACTGGATACAACAATCTTCTCACTAGGCTTCTTGCTTCAGAAATCGTGCACAGAATTATGATAGAGTATATAAAGTAAACTAGCTGTTGCTCGCGACTTTGTCCGCATGGTTATGAAGGTATGTATCACTATAAACATGTGAATTTTGAGATATGTTTGAGCTGATATACAGTTTTTTTTTATATCGTGTAAAGGTAGCAAACGAGCATGCAGTCCACCTGATGGTAAGTGGCCACTGCCGCCCATGGACATCAGTAAT
>DWNR01004221.1:0-11071 GCA_018250455.1 Polygonus leo
TTGATATGTCTATAAAATCAGTCAATCTATAGATATTTGAGGTGGAATATCAATTACATAGGTAACAAAGACGAGGAACCAACATCAACATGCAGTATTTTTGGTAAGTTAATAATAAACTTATAAGTTTTAGGGACACGGCCGGCTGACGCGGACCGTCCGCAGTAACAATCACATTCACATAGTAAATATAGTAATATTTTGTCTACCCTGTCTAAAAACTCTGTGCACGCCACTGGGCTCGTGTGTATAGTTTTAGTGGAGGTTACCGCCGTCATCCCCTCATCACGTGGAGCTCATTCGCTACATCTATATGTAAAAAAAGGTTTTTTTTTTATTGTAGGTAAAACTGCTAGCTGTTGGAAACTGTATAAATACGTGTCAATCGTTGCGGTACGACACATGCACACACCAATAAAAATTATCCACAAAAAGGACGATTTCTGTCATCAAGATCTATGGTTTTTTTGCAGGTCACGGATCCACTGATATCCTTATTACTAAGTAGAAAGATGTATACAAATATATTATTTAGAGTTTAGAGAGTTTCACAAAACAATGTGAAACTCCCTCCCTTCGTACTTAAATACCCTTCATTAAGATTGTCTTACAATTAACAACGCAAGCGCATTTTCTAGAATGACCTACAAAGCAACATTTGCATAGTTGAAAGTTGTAACCCTTCAATCAAACAATCATAACTCGGCCCTAATACTATAAAGCATTAGCATAGAAACGACGCCGCGTCAATAATAAAGGTGTATTGAGCTGCGCGTGCGCATAGCATGCAAACACTACCCCATAGATCTGCCGACAGCTATCAAGAACTAAATGGCGCAATTGTGACTGTGATCTCCGTAATCACAGGTTGTTTAACGATCTTCGTTAATTCGTGTGATTGGATATCTGCAGTGAGAAATGCCGACGCATGTGGGTTGCGATGATTGTCATTGATTATGGCTGGGTGTCTCGTAATTAAAAGAAATGTGTTGGAAACATAGCCTCTGAGAATATTAGTTTTCCTTTCAGTAGAAATTTACTAATTTTTGATTTTAATGTAGGATATCAAGACTCTCCTTTCATGCAAAATATGTATAAATCTTCGACATCTGTTTCTTCGACATTCGACATGCTACAAATCTTGGCAACGTTTATTTAGCCTGTCGATTTGCTATATACATAGGTATAAAATTCACATTTCCTAGCACAAATTTCATACATAGTTTCATTAGCCTTATGAGATCCATTACTAGATGTCTACCTGTCCTATTTATTGCCTCTCCAACCGGTCATCTAACCCAGGTCTATGAATTCAGAAATTTCCCGTTTCTTCTTCATTCTGTACTCCACTTGCCTATACATAGCAGCCATTCAAGCTTCTTCCTTCTCCAACAGTTACCACTTATCCATCAGTTATTATTACAGATTCTCTTAACTATTTAGCCGATCTTTTACATATTTCCTCATCTCTTTTTCCTCGTCGATTATGTATTTGGACTTGGCTGACCTTCAAGTTATTTCTAAGAGCTATAGGTACTGATAGCTGAGGGAGACCCAGACTGACATTTCATGATCAAACTGATCGTGTGCTGTCTGAAGGAGGTGTCAAGAGACTCCGAAATCGGCGCGTTTGTACGAGGAGAGTTATAAAAGTGAAAGAAGCTAGGCAAGTATGCCAGAACCGTGCCGTTTGGCACTCGATACTCTCTGCCAACCCCGTTGGAGATTTGGCGTGAAGATGTGTGTGTATACTGATAACCTTGGTTAATCAAAGGGTTTAATTGCTCTACCATCTTTAACAAGCCTAAAGTGTGATACAAAAAGTAAAAAGGATACAGCGAATAGAGAAATTGCAAGTGCAATCGTGCGACCAGCCGCACTTGTCGCGATACCGATCGAAATTAATTGATTTATGTGTGCCGTGTCCTCTCTCCCTATTATTAGGATGTGACTTCAGCTCAACTACTATGTTAGAATTAGAAAAGTTAATAGTTCAATGTATTTTTTTGTTTTGTTTATAGTAGGTTTGATATTGATTAAAAGGATTGATCGACTCATAGATATGTTTGTTATTAGAAATAGATACGTTTAGTAGAAGAATTATTTCTGCTATTTTTTTTACTTAATGCTGGTTAACAAAACTATGTTTGGGCGTAGCAAATGACAGTCAGTCTATTGATGAACATGGTAAGTATCACCCACAGCGAAATAGAAATCGAGTTTTATAGAAAATTAATCATAATGTAGCTCTTGAAGAAAAAGATGGAATGACACGTGATTTGAATGTAAAAGTAACATTTTGACATCTTCGGAAATTCATAGGGTGCTGTGTACCTTCGAATTAAAACGCTACAAAACTTACATTGACTAACATGAATACTAGGTATCTATTAAATTAGGTATTTGAATTGTTCACTTTGGTCAAATAATGGGTTGCCTACAATCACATCGGTAATTTCATAGGTGTTAAAGTTAGTTCATCATAATTGTTTACAGAGGTCTATTGAAAATAAGTAAAAGTACCACGATGGTGCCTCTGGCGAACGAAAACATACGTTTCAATCCAAATCATATCGACAAATTAACTGCTAAAATTGGTTGTTATATCAATGCGTAAGCGCATTGAATACACGGACGCCGACAATGCTTAAACTAAACATAATTTTCATTACCATTTTTAAGGGTCACTTTAATTACGTTTCAAGCTTCATCGTCTCAGTGACTCTAATTCATCATTGTTCCATTAAAATATAGCATCAATTTCTTACTAAGCAAATCAGTTCTAACAACAAAAACGGTTCCGATAGCCAAGTGGCTGAGCTACGAGCGCTTCCTACGTTTATATTTATTTCAACAATACATTAATAGAGCTATCATACCGCCAACGTATTTCAATAGCCGCTCCATGACATAACTGTGTTTGCGAGAGGAAAATGGCAATGAAATTCAATTGCACACATTACGGCAGCGGCGGGCGCGCGGAATCGCGACGAGTCGTTTGTATAAATGACGTTAATGGAGCAGTGGATCGCTGAACGATGCGCGGGCGCAACGTGACGTCACGCGCAATGCGCGGGACACATTGCTCTTTTTTATGATATTATTAAATATCTATTATTTTACTGATGTTGTGTTAGTTAGAGTGTTGTCTACTGATTTGCACGAAGCCAGTAAGGGGAAATAGACTTAGTTTCCAAAAAAATCTAATTTTTAGGTTATAGTTAAAATTTATAGTTGAGTTTGAGTCAATGATATTATATGCAGTTGATAAATCACTAGCGATCAAAAAGTGAAGCTAAACGGGTCAGTGTTTCACCAAAATGTAATTACGAACGGTCATTGTAACGTTGGAGACAAAAAAGAGAAAGAGATAGTAAATCGCGACAATTCGTTTATATAAATGAAGTTAATGAAGCAGCGGATCGCTGAACGACGGCGCAGCGTGACGTCACGCGCATTGCGCGGGAGACATTGTTCTTGTAATACTACTTTGTACTTTTGCATTTAATTCATATTGAAAGTTGAGTATTTATTATTTGCAACAGAAGCGAAGAAAAACATAATGAGGAGACACTTAATATTTATCGTTTTAAAAAAATGAATTGCGTTGTCTACTGGTTTGCACAAGGTCATTAAAGAGGAATAAACTAAGTTTCCAGAAAAATTGCAATAGTAACCACAAAATGTTTGTGTGGTCAACCACAAATTTAGCCGGCAACTACGTCTCTCCAACCCGGAATACAATGAATTACTTCACAGAGGATTATTAGCGCTCAGCGTGAAGCTAGACACGGCTCTGCATCTTACGAAAATGTACTTACTAACAGTCAGTGAAAAGTTGGAAATAAAAAAGAGAAAGGAATAGTAAATCGCGACGAGTCATTTGTATAAATGACTTTAATGGAGCAGTGTAGTGGATCGCTCTGAAATATGCGCAGGCACAGCGCTGACATCACGTACAATGCTTGGACTTTGTTTATAATTATTAAATTTTAAAACGCGCATGATTTTTGATAAATCACATTAGGAGGTCGAATTCTTATACGCAACTTTTCATATCTAGAGAATAATAAAGCAATTCTCAAAATTTGCCCACATTAATCCAACCGCGATCAGTGTTTAATTTATAAGCCAAGTCTACAACGCTGGCCAAGTACATATTGATAGACTTCACACAAATTAGACGTAATTGAATTTTAATACGAAATATTTGTACCCCCAAATAAGGTTGCATTCATAATCATAAATATTACATGTATCATAAAATAATTAATTGGTAGTCATAGGGACTGCCGATAGAAGTGTGAACTTATAACTTAACACCCATATAATATAATATTACAAAAAAAATGTAAAATTAAAAAAAAATATTCGTATTGATATTGACGTTTGAAAATTTTACATAAACTTAATAAAAACTTTACATGTTGATGACGCGATTCCACGGCAGTTTACCCTGCCCAATTGCTATAGTAGTTTTCACTTCAAAAATATAAAAAATAAATATTAATCGCAATCCTCAAACTTTGTCCTTACTAACGCAACTGCTCGCAGCGTGCAGTGTATTGGCAGTTCCTGTCTGCGCGCGTGGGGCCACTAATCCTATTTATGTTATTGTGCCATTACCGCATTACTGGTGACACCCACCCACCGCTACCTTCGCGGATATGCACGTTTGTTTCGTCCCAATCCTGTCACTAGCCAGGTATGAAAAATGTTTAAATAAAATGACCTTCAACATTTTTGATCAATATCTCATTTAATAGAACTCGTGTAGTTCAACCGGGAAGGTACAACCGTCATCCTAATAATCCTCCTTGAAGCAATTCTTGTATTTTGGTTTGGAGAGGCGTGGTTGCTGGCTATACTTACATATGAGGCAAATATCTGACATCAACTTCAGGTACAGTTAAATCATACTTGAAGAAGATTACTTTGTCAATGCATGGCAGTGACCTCTAACCATCAGGACTGCAAAAATCATTTAACATCTCTAGCTATTACCTATAATGGCACTGCTGTGCACGGATATCCTTGAACTATACAAAGGATTTAGGCCATAGTCCACTGCGCCAGGCAAGTGCAAGTTGTTGGTCAATTACTGTCCCAGAAAGGTTTCCTTAGAGAATTAAAAAGCGCAAAGCAGAATATTTTAAAAATACTGGAATAAATTCTAATAGTTGTTGTTCGTCAATTTGTATCATACATGAACCTGAAAAAAGTTTGCCAACAAGGACCTTTGGGAAGTCAAATCCAACCATAGTTCTTCCAGAACTATATACCTTCTTGCATAAAACATTTGAAAAAATAATCAACAAAGTTTTTTAAATAATCCTTACGATCACATACTCGCTTTATTGTTTGAGACTAGAGATTGAAATCATCTTTTATTCAGCCACTTATTTCATTACATTTCATTAAACATCGAAAAACGCAGTGCCTCAATTGACGGTTTAAAAAGAGTTCGTCATTCAAATTTAAATGTATTCCGAATTCAAAATAGCTGCCATAGACATTTTATTTTTTAAATGTCAAAGGCACTTCATTTGGCGAAGCCTTCAAAGGCGAGATTATCGTCACCGCCACAACACTTGTTTAAAAGGTCCCTTTATAATCTGCACTCATTTTAGTGTGAGAACTGATTGCTTATCTATGAATTCTTTTTATTTAGTGGGTTATTGCTTGCCTTCGTGGCCCGAGAAAAAAATATAATTCCGTTAACCATGCTTGCAATTATGTTTATTTATCTAAACATACTCAAATTAAAAACAAAAAATATGTCGTCGCGGGACGCCTGGCAAATGTGATTGACATTTCATATCAGATGGACTATGCTCACTACTCTTAAACGATATAAAATCCGTTTCTTTTCATAAAATATATTCCAAATTACCAAATATATAAAAAGCATTAACATATGAGAACATAATTAACATTAAGGTATTAAGTTTCATACGTACTTATTCCAAAACGTTAAAACACTCGTTCGCTCGCTCCAATCAATTAAACCGACATGCAAACAGCTCGTAATTACTGAACTTGACTCAAATTAATCCAATTGGTAGAAGTTGGATCGAAATTAAACGATACAAATATAATTTCGCGGCAAATTGTGTTTGCTTTATTGAGATTGATGCTGTTTGTTTGATACGATTAAGTATTTTCAGTTCATGTTTGTTTAACAACGTTTGCATTCGGATTCGATTTGTTTGAAATTAATGTTTGTTTTTATTCCGTTTGAAATTTAATAGTCAATTGAAAGTTCCATTACTTATGTCTGGGTTTGTAACCTACTTTTAATTAACGGTTAATTTAAAGCATTGAACATAAAGTGTGACGCATCTTTTTTAAATAAAGTGTATATAGTAAAATCTAAATTTATGATATCAATAACATCCTTTAAATAAATATAAATATAATATATTTATATCCTATAAATCGGCGAGTTTGTATGAGGAGAGTTATGAAAGTGGAAGAAGCTAGGCAAGTATGTCAGAACCGTGCCATTTGGCACTCGATACTCTCTGCCTTCCCCTTTCTTGATTTGGCGTGAAGATGGGTGTGTGTGTCTAATTGTAGAAGGAACTTATAGGATGTACAAAGAAATTTACTCGTATGTCAAGCGATTCGGAATGTAATCATTACTATCAGCAAGTAGAATGTATCACCATCACCAAACCCTATCTTAGGAGCTGATTTGTTCTGGTTCAGAGTTTAAATCCTATTAAGGGCTCTCTTAAATTTAAGTGAAGCATGTTTTATTCCACTAAGTAATTCAATTTGGTAGGGAAATGTATTTGCCATAGTAATGCTTATCTGATTCGACAGAGGAGGTTCAATCGCCAGCCTCATAATGCTTTGTGAAGTAATTCTTGTATTTTGATTTGGAGAGGCTTGGGTGCTGGCTATGCCTACTTATACACGAAGCGAACGTCTTAGGTACGATTAAATCGTTCTTGCGGATGATCAGTAATGTCCATGGGTCCAGTGACCACATACCGGCAGGTGGACTCTACGCTTTATTAACCATTATACGGTAAAAAAGCAGTTATAGATATAGCAATTTGCAAGGACCGTATTATAACGAGGAGTAAGAGATTAAAATTCTGACATTAAAGCCATCTCAAAATGTCGTTAACCCCATAAATTCTTGTTTGTGTTCTGGTCCACTTAAGTGCGAGTTTATGCGCATTACGGGAGTTAATTTACATAATTACCTCCTCAAAACTTTGGTTGTTTTCACCCAACTTTTGGTTTTAACCTTAATCGTGGTGTGTGAAATGAATGGGGGTTAAGCAAAGGAATCAAAGGGATTCTTAAAGACAATTGTAATCGGAACACTCGTGTTTGAATTATTGTCTATGCTCAAGGGTAACTTTCAATAGTTTGAATGGAAAAGCATCATCTCCTTTTATTCTCGGGGGGAATCTATTAAGTCGCATCCCGCGCCTTGGGAGAGACGCCAGGTTATATGGGATTCTCACCGCACTAAAACCCCCTCGGTGGCCATCCTCAGCGCCCCAGGGCTCTAGGATTTCCATTGGAACGCACCAGTCTTCTTGCGTGATGCCTTATCTAGGTTCGTCCCTGGCAGCAATGGATGGTACATTCGACACATATACGTTTATGGCGAAAGTCTGTTGTCAACATGACTTTATGTCATTTAATATCAACAATATTTATTGCCATATGCATATTTTGTTTATTTTGAAAATATATGCAAAAAACGGTTTTCTTTACTTCAATCTTTATTTTATAGACTTTTTTATTATTATGCTTGAATTTCGAGCACAAGGCGACCTGTAGTCCTAAGAAATACTTATTATAAAGTTACACATGACATATTTTATATTTCAATATATCTGTGTACTCTTGAAGAGTTTTCTACATGAGAAATGGCGGTGATTAAACTACAATGGAAAACTCCGATGAAAAATTCTGATTGCTCATGCGTAAACTAGCCCGATTCTAATAGATTTTTATTGGATCGATTTCGTGATATTTTAACTTACCTATTTGCATCAATTTGATAAAACATTTTGATATCACATAAATTGTCAATTCATTTAATTCGGACGGGAATAAATAAAGGTTAATGTTAATTCATACTGTCTTTTATTAAAACAATAAATGAACTAAAATTTTACATCCAGTTGTCATTATATTATGTCGTCCGTTGTCTATACAATGGCCACCACAATATGCGATATATCATCATGAAATAATTATGAATTTTCACTAGTCAATATCCTTAACATATCTGGCATTTAAATATTATCAGAGCCACGATGAGTCCATTTCTCATTTTGATGAATTTATGCATGGTAATAAAGAAAATAAAGTACAGCAAATGCATATGAAAGCGGAATTGATTTTGTTTTTTTTTTTAACTGAAAACTTCTTTCGGCACGTTGGCATTTTTTGAGATGGGAAAAAGGCCATTGAACTCGTGAAACAGTTACCGGCACCTATGTATATAAGTATATATGTATACTATTTTTATAATTATAATATGCCATATCTATAACGGGGCCAATACATATATGTATATTGGCCCCGTTTACACGAGATATAAGCTATTTTATTATTAATGTAATTTTGTGTTTTTAATAATAATATTTATTTTAACGTATACAGGTAGCAAACGAGCATGCAGTCCACCTGATGGTAAGTGGTCACTACCGCCCATGGACAATTATCCCAAGCACAATTAAATCATACCTAAGGTTGATGCACATGCTATCCCTGAGGACTAAGATGTTCGCCTCGGGCATAAGTAAAGCTGGCAACCACGCCTCTATAAACCGAAGCACAAGAATTGCTTCACGGAGGATTATGAGGGTGGCGGTGGTACTTCCCCGCTCGACTTAAACGAGTTCTACTACTGGCTGAATTTTATTTTATATTCAAAAAAATAAACACGTAGTTCAAAAACTTCAACAGTTTTTACTTCTGTCGGCAATCCTGGAGTGCCACTGTTTTCTTTTTTTATAAAGCAGACTATTTTCGTTAACATCGACGTTGTTAATAAAATGATCTAATCCTTCGAGAAATTTGGATAAACAGAATTCGGCACTAATATGGGATTATGCAATATTTATAACATTCCATAGTTTCCAAAATTTTAAAATTTAAGGAATTATTGCTCGAACAGTAATGTGTGTTGGAGATGGGCCAACTCAGAGGTTCTCAACCAATGATCTGTGGCCAGTGTGCGACCAACGATATTATTTGGATCCTAGCACAGACGTAATAAATTAAACCATATTTTAGGATTCTGCTATTATCGTTTATATATATTTGAAAATTCGCAATGGCCAATACCGCAAGTTATATACCAACGTAGAAATGCAACAAAATATTTTTTAATACAAGTCAACTTAATACTTATTCGCGTGAAATTGATTACTAGGTACTATACCAGGATCTGGGAGAATACCAGAGGGACCATCATGCATCGCCATTTGGAGGAGACATCTTTTTGCGCATGCGGGCCAATTGATATTTACTTATCAGCAATTATCACATATTTTGTACAAAGTATACAAAACTTAGATTTAGTATACATTGTATAGAACTTAGATTTGCTTTAATTACAGTTGAGAATCGCAGGACTGAACCGGTTGGCGAATATTCTTCGAAACCTATAAAGTTGTTGCATTAATTTCGGTTTTAATACGCTTAATACAATTTTATGAATACTCTTATATTATTTATAGTGCAGTTTAATTTTGTATTGTTGTTTTAATTTGTACTTTTGTATGCTTAAATAAAAATTTAAATCATTGGAAGAGCTTTCATTTTATTCAGATATTCGCTTATTTTCATGAAAATTAATATTTACATCTCGTAACAGGATGTATGCTTGAGTTAAATTCCGAGTAATAGAATAGTTTAAATCCCGATTCAGATCTCATTTTTAATGGAAATTTAACTGGCAGAACATTGTCAGCCGGTTCCGCTAGTCTAACTATAAGTATTTAAAATCACGGTCTAAAATGACTTTGGGAAACGGACTCGAAGGTCACATGAGTAAAAAAAAGTTTACCAATTAAAGAAAGCCTATACAAAGACACGGAAAATGACATGAAAAGTCAACGTGCATTATAATTCCCTTAAAAACTATAGTTTCAACGAGTAATTCTTTTCTAGAAATAGGTTTTCTCTCGCTCTTTTCACTTTAAAACTAGTTAGAATTTACTTGTACACATACATTACTTTAATAACGAAGTGAAATTAACCCACGTGTGTCTGAAAATTACCAGCGTGTCTGAAAATTATTCCACAAAAGCTTGGAAAAATTGAAATATTAGACACTGGCATATTATTTCTTATTTAGGAAAAGATGTCCTGGAAATCTCAAGTCATTGGCTAATAAGACGTTCTCAGCTTCATATTTATAGCACTTCTAGCAATATAACCAAGGCGTACACGGCAATAATTTGCAGTATTTATGAGGTAAGTCTTAACGCCCGTCATTAATATCAGTTTCACGACCGTCCAGTCCGATGAAGAGGATTATAAAAATGGCTCTAATTATGACTGAGTTTGAAGTAGGTCGTTTCCCCAACTTATCTCTAACAAGTGGTAATTGGGCGGTGTATAAACTGCGTCGTCCGATCCATAAAGACGTTTATGGCCCCATCAGTTGAACTGAAGCTTTATGTCTGTCTGTCCCGTAGATAGTGTTCGTTGCTTGTTTTTGATAGGGCTGACCTTTAGGGAATTTGGATTTTGTTTTATAAGATTGTCCGATTATTTATTTATTTACTGTATGAACCATAACTAAGGGTTATAAGGGCAAACGTAATGCCTAGTGACTGCTCTTTACCAGTCAGCCTTAGGTAATAATGAGATTAATCTTAGTTATATATTAACTAGCTGTTGCCTGCGACTTTGTCCGCGTGGTTATGAAGATATGCATTACTATTAGCACTTGTAGTAACAAAGTTCCATACAAACTATCACCCTAAAAACAACCCCGTAGGCGTTGAATTTCGCAAAATCCCATCTAAGTGAGCAACTACGTTCTAAAAAGAACATGCAAAATTTATATTATGTGTGCTTTTGT
>DWNR01004222.1:0-11070 GCA_018250455.1 Polygonus leo
CAAAACTCAGCAAAGCATAGCACGGAGTGGAAGCCTTTTTAAGTTTTTTTGAAAAAAAAACTCAAAAAAAAAAAAAAGGAAAAGGATAAAAAAAACTCAGTTCACCCAGCGTTCACAAAGCGTGCAAATGAATAAAAAAATGGTACGAACGGTTCCACCAAATTTATAGTCAAACTCAAAAGTGACGGTCAACTGAATTGCTATCAACTTGATCAAAAATCAGCATAACACATTTTAAGATTTTTTTTTGGAACAATCCCAATTAAAAAAAAATACAAAAAATAAACAAAAAAGAAGATCCCAAAACAAAATTGATCTCTTAAGTTTTCAACAATATCAATCTTATTACTGTAAATTAAGAGGCTAAAGAAAAATGCTGAGATATACGACCAGCCTGCAGTCCATCTGACGGTAAGTGGTCCACTATCAATTAATGACGTTTACATAGCGTGTAAGATGAATAAAGAAGAAGGAAGAAACATGGGTAACGGTTCCACGATAAAATTCAAAAGTGATGGTCAACTGACGCGCTCACAACTTAGCAAAGCATAATACACATTACACAACTTCATCTCTCTCATACATTTTATAGGCGATGGTGAGGCACTGGCGATAGTAAGTGGACTCTACAGACACACAGAGATAAATTTGCCGCAAACAGATTTAGGGAATCTGAATGAATAAGTTTTAGACAATATAAAATATGACCTGTGTATAAGAAAATAGTAATCCATGTAGTATTACACAATAATGATAATAATGTTATTATATAATCTGCTTACGCACGAGTGAATTAAAATAATCCTCAAGTCCACAGTATGGCTTCGCTCCAAGATATTTAATAGCATTACTTTCTCATAATCTTGCATAAAATATACATGCAATAATACTTTAATATTTTTTTTTCTTGTTTCAGAGGGTGGAGCCCCAGCAAAGTCCTACGAAATATGTAGAAAAAGCTGTCGGTCATCCAAATGGCATGTCAAAATCAGTGGATGAGATAAAGCCGGAAAACGGTCGAGTTTCTAGTATAGTGAACGCGATAAACCAGAACCACGCGAGCAGTAACTCGAGAGGCAGGATACCCAAGAGTTCATCGAAAGACGATCTGCTGAGTAAAGAAGCGATGGACAACGCGATACAGGAGGCGTTGAATACGTCGTCTAGTTCTGTGAGTATCAAATTGTTTTTGATGACATCATAGTGTTACTTGTAGTTGACTAACGTCAACTTTTCTATGGCTAGAGTTAGTCATAGGTAGGATTCTTGCTTGTCGTTAGAATTTTAAATTCCTTCCATAAAATAAAGCACATCTAACATATCATCAATATGTTCAATAAGTAGTTGTAATTTTTGTAAAACCTTTAGTTGTAATTGATGTTTAAAATGCCATAATAATTAATATATGTTTTGTTTAATTAATTCTAGGTTCTAGGTCTTCGAAATCGGCTGATCCTTCGGTTAGATGTTCCCGTCCATGATTCGGAGAAAGCAGGTCTTGGAATTAGCGTGAAGGGCAAGGTTACTGTAGGTCCTGACCCCCAGGACCTTGGTATATTCATTAAATCCGTGTTAAACGGTGGTGCTGCATCTAGGGATGGCAGGTAAAAATAAATTTGATACATATCAAACATGTAGTATAAAAGTAAAATATGGAATGCAGAAATATCTTCTTAATAATCGAGGGGTTTACAAAAAAAACTGCATTTGTATAGTAAGTGTATTAAACATAAAAAGAACATTGTGTTATTTAAATAATATATTAATTGTACTATCAATTTATTGTTTCTATTAGAAATCAATTCCTATATTGCTCGAATAGTTTTTGATAGTGGTCGTTTTTGTTGGATGCTATTCTCACTCACTCTTTAATATCATTTTCAGATTACATACAAACGACCAATTACTAAGTGTGAATGGAGTATCATTGGTCGGTCAATCTAATGCGGAGGCGATGGAAACATTGCGAAGAGCATTATTACATTCAAGACCCCATGTACACGGCAGTATATCGCTAACAATAGCCAGGAGAACAGGTAACATATATATCATAAATATAAATACCGTAATACATATTTGATCTGTATTAAGCTTCAGACCGATAGAGGCAGAGTGGCCTACAATTGTGTTTCAGACAATTGATTATATGTCTAAATCGTATAAACAATTTTAGTTGGTTTTGGTATTATACATCATTTTATGGTATTTATGGCATTTATGGTATTATAAATAACGCTAATATGCAGTGAAGCCACAGCTCATAAATTATAATTAAATATAAGACTTTTTTATATTAGACTTTTATGCGAGTAAGATTAATAAATTAGAAAATATCGGTAATCAATACATCTTACCTTGCAGAAAGTATGGACAGCCTAGCTAGGTGGAAAGACGACACGCCGCCCAACGGTAACGACTCATCGACCAACTCGAACGAGAACAGCAATTCACAGAACTTCAACACTGTCATATATAACACCACCAACGACAAATCCGTAGACAATTATAAAGAAAAATCCATAGACAACTACAATCATAAGTTTGAATCCAAAAAAGAATCTGGAGTTGATAACCACGACGGTAGAAGTAATCAGAAACATGCGTCTATAGTCACAATAAATAATAATAACAGTTGGGTCACGAATCAGTCTGATGATAGTAAAGGATATTTAGAAAGAGACAAAGATACAGTACCTCATGATAGCAAGAGGGATAGCTTCGAATGGAGTAGGTTAGACGGGTGGAACCCAGTGATAGACAGACTGACGGGGCTCAGGAACGAGAGCTATTACATGGCGACGCAAATAGACGCACCGGTAACGAATGGACATCACTATAGGCAAAATTTAGGGCACGTACACATGTCGAGATCACCGCCCGCGCATCATAATGTCATCATTGAAGAGGATTATGGAACGGCGAGGTAAGCGACTTCTATTTCTTTCCAAATAGCGGTAACACTAAAATATCGGACAATTTAAAAAGTTCCAAAAAATCTTCTTGATTGCTACAACTCTACAAGTTCGTCGTGTAGCTTGTGCAAGTTATTAGTTTTTGACTTTGTTTAAATGGTTTACTCAACATTTCTCAATTAGACCTTTTTCTTTGTCAGCTATTCAACTATAGTTTTAATTGTAAGGTGTACTTGTAAGGCGAGTGAGTTAATTACATAAAGTTAAGCCGAACAATTTGACCCTTTTTTGACAGCAATGTTCATCTATAGTCGAACCGAAGGGCAATTTATGTTAACACACATTACACATATTCTGCTGCGCTGACCGGGTTCAAATTGGCAAATTTCACACACTGTTTTTTATATCCATTGCGGAAAAACAAGTAACGATGTAATTAAAAAAAAATGCGTTGTGCTTGTTTACCAAATGAACCACCCGCGCGAGATTCTTAACTAGGCTGGTGGTAGAACTCATGTAGTTCGGCCGGGGAGGTACCACCGCCACCCTCATAATCCTCCGTAAAGCAATTTATTGTGTTTCGGTTTGGAGAGGCGTGGATGCCGGCTATACTTCAACACGAGACGAACATCTTCGTCCTCAGGTGGCAACGCATCTGTGATCAAACTTAGGACTCAATCGTGCTTGAGGATGATTACTGATGTTCATGTGCGGCAGTGGCTACTTACCATCAGGTGGACTGCATGTTCGTTTGCTACCTATACACGAAAAAAAAATGCTATCAATTCGTATCAAGTTTTTTGAGTACTAGTTTTCGGCTACGCTTAATTTCTTTCCTCGTGTGTGGTTAGGGGCAGCGTGTGCGAGTCGGGCAGCGAGAGCGGCGCGGGGTTCAGCCGCGACGCGGTGGGGCGCCGCTCCATGTCCGAGAAGCGCCACGCCGCGCTCGACGCCAAGCTCACCGGCACCTACAAGAAGATTAAGGAGACTAAGGCTATCTCTGGTGAGTGTTTTGGATGTGACCTTAGGGGTCAACACTTACATACTATATACAGGACAGGATATCAACACCAAGTTCATTGGCATCTATAATAAAAATAAGGAGACTAAAGCTATCGCTGGTGAGTGTGTTTTGTTTGTTGGTGAGAAGCGACAGACTTTATTTCGTGAGAATATTTTGGATGCATCGCCTGTTAACCGTTTCGGTATAGTATTCGATACGCAGCTAGCGAGAAGTGGAACTCCTATTTCTGGCGAGTACGTTTTGGATGTACCGTTAGTTGACCCTTTACATATATTAACGGATATGAAGACAGTTAGAAGTGGAATTCCACGCTCGATACCAAGTTCAGCGGCATCTATAAAAATAATAAATAGGGCTATTTCTGGTAAAATGTCTTAGATGCGTGCTTGTTGACCTTTTACATACAGTATTCGATATAGCCGACGAGAAGCGACACGCCGCACTCCATGCCGAGCTCACCAGCACGGTTTTCCCTCCATTACCTAGTACTTAAACAGCACTCAAGATCAATCTCAATCTTAAGTTTACTTTATTAATACGGCCCTAAGGCTAATTTTGGTAAGTATGTTTTAGATGCATTGAATGTTGACCGTTTACAAACAGTATCCAATGTGTAGCGTGAAACACTAAGCTCACCAGTGTAATCACCACCCACTAAACAGTGGGTGGCCTTCATTACTATTTAATGTTATTTTATTATGGTATAATATTTCATATAAACAATTTTATAGCATTATAAACTAATATTGATATATGATTACCTAATAATAAGACTGAGAAGCAGCCCGGGTAAAGAGGTTCGCCTCGAGGCCCGAATCCCCCCGCCTATTCACCATTCTGGAGGCCTACAGCCGCAGTCTCGGTAATGACGGTCGGACGTCCAGTCATTCACCAGTATAATCCTAATAGCTTTACGTTTCATTGCAACATATTAACTATGTTTTTTTAAACTGCAGCTATGCAAGTGGGACCATCACTAGGAATGAGAAAATCATCAAGTCTAGAATCTCTACAAACAGCAATTCAAGAAACACAGAGGAATCCACGAAATGAACCAATATATGCACGAGCACATCCACGTAAGTCGAGGACATACATACATTTTTAAAGTTTTCCTTCAACATAAATACGCTGAAAAAATAGCTTTTTCTAATTTGTAGGATGAGTACGCTACAAAAATGCAAATTGTTGTAAATTTTCAGAAATCTACATTTTCTCACGATTCCCCATTACAATTAAAAACAAAAACATAAAATGCAAGTATATTGTCTTGTACGTGTATTGATACAATGACTATAAATATACATAAATTATTACAATGTACCTGTAAACATCACTAGCTTATAAATACGCGTGGGATTAAAAACCTGCATTTAAGATTTTATGTCATTTAATTCTTTATTCGGAGGTTCATTGTCTACCCGGATCTGTGCATTTTATCAATGTACAATGCGATTCACATAATTTGTAGGCATTATTTTGAATTAAAACATTTGTTTGCAGCCTTGAAACATTGGTTAACGGATGACAACAGTGCACCAGATTCTATTGTCAGAGGGTCACCGCAGCAATCATCTCTTTCACACAAGAAGCCGTCACTGTTCAAGTCGTTATCCACTATGTTCAGGTAATTATTGACGCAAGGCTATTTATTAACAAAATTGGCGCGTACAACACATTCACAGAAGACCAGTGTGTATATATTATGTATATGCGAATAAGTAGATTGTATGACGTCGCATGAACTGTATGTGAAGTATAAAATAATCCTTGTATTTTTCGGAATAGACCGAGTTTGTGAAAATAATATACTTTACGACCTTTAAATCTTAACCAAAAGCAAATTGTATGGTACTCAAACTTTTAGGTAAAAATTGTATGTTTAACAAGAAAATATCAGATTACGAAATAAATTATTTATTTATTTTAATATTATGTAGTTTGTTCGGTATCTTGTCATATAGAACAACTTATATACTTTGGTAACGGTGGTAACTTATTAACTTAATTTATTGATTGGAAAAGTTATATAAAAATCTCAAAACGCATTGTCTAATTAGTGGGCAAGGATTTCCTTATTAGAATTACAAGAATTTAGGTAATAAATAGAATCTAAGTTGAATAAAATATTGTGGCTAAATATTTATTACTCAATTTTAAGTACTAGACTATGAACCGCTACTTAGACTCATAGATTATTTGCACTTTTGTACTAATGTCATGTGATGTACAAAACATTAAAGAGTTCATCTATACATCTCATTGGTACGTCAGGATCGGCAAGCCGCACAAGAAGAGCGAGGAGGTGTACGGGCGCGCGGCGCCGGGCCGCGCCTCCGAGAAGTCGCTGTCGCGCGACGCCGACCGCCTCGCGCCCGAGCCGCGCGACGACACCGCGCCCGCCAACAGGTACGCTACCGGCAGTGTTGCTCACCCCAGGAGAAAGCAAAACTGCAGATATGCATGAAAAAAACTGTAGAAAACTGTAAATGTCAAATTAATAAATAGTAAATCTATATTTTTTATTATTTTGCATTATTTAATGATAGCAATAATAAGAATATAAAAAGTATAATAATTATAAACAATAAAAAGTATGTTCAAAGTCTTGACGAACTTTTTTTAGGTATCATCTATTTATTTTATCGTTAAACTGCTACAACTCAGTTTTAATTTAGTGCAAAATTTAAATATGTCGTTTGAAATTGAAAAAAAAACAACAATTTTCTCTAAAAAAAAACTAATTTCAGTCGCTCTCGCATCTTAAGTATAAAACTGTAAATTGCGAGGCCTAAACTAAAAACTGAATGAATTTCCAAAAAACTGTAGATCTACAGTTAAAACTATAGGGATAGCTATACTGGCTACCGGTTTGTTGCTAAATCTGTACACGATGCTGAAAGTATGCTTGACGGGTAGTACACCGGACGTGTTTTGTGCACGGGCGTGCAATATACACATTGGTGCAGGTGCATCTGAAATGTAATGTGCACGTCATGCGACAGTTGGACTTAACGGGTTTCTACCAGAATTTGCACTGCAACGTGCACCTGACGTTTAATGCAATTTGATAGAAAATATGTAACTGATGCTTAACTACGCCTTGCGTAAAATGTGCACTTGATATATGTACAATGTGCAACTGTAGCGTAATGTGCACCTGATGGTTAATATATAAAACGCGTCTTAAAACTTAACTTCGCAAAATATGCACACGATGAAAAACAAGTACTTCTCAAAATGTGCATTTAACGCAAAACGAGCTATTCTGAGAATGGCAACTTCGCAAATTGAGCCCCTAACAATCACTTCTCAAAATGAATCATTCGTAAAATGTGCACTTTCACTCTTGCCTCTTAACTTTGTTATGAAGATTTGTAATTAATTATAAGTATTGTGTCTAATATATATCTTGGCATCATTTCTTTTACCTTTGTTGCATAAATATATCTGGTCTACTCCATCTAATCGACTATGTCATATCATGCCGGTTCTGCATTTCTGATAAACGGTCAGTATACATGAACATTGACCAAACATCAAGCATGATAGAAATCATATCATTCCTATTACAAAAAAATCTACAACAATATTTTAATACATATTTTTATTCAGGGAAGAAACTCGATCGAGACACGGCAGCAGCGAGAGGCGAACCCACGGACAACACTCACAGGTACATAACATGATATAAACGAACTCTATTTGGAGTCATTATTAGAGATAGGGTTTTTTTAGATCCTATTTATATTATAGTGTAAAAAATGACATGGTAATGATGACTTAAATTTAAAAATCACCGGAAGTAATTTATTAGTTTCTTAGCTTTTTACGACACCAACGTATCAACAAATATATGAGTGTTTAATCCAAGATATCAGTTTCTTGTGTTCAAAAAAGAAAGTATTGAGACTTTCATTTACCCTTTGTTTTCCTTTCTTATATTTAAGTATTATTTTTTATCTAATTGATGATTGTAATCAAATTTGTTAAAAATAATTGTTTGAGATTGATTTTACTGTCTTTCATCACAGGGTATGGACGGGCAATGGGGTCCAACGGGTCACTACGTCAATTATGAAGAAATACAACAAAATCTAAAGTGAGTTATTTATATTAAAATTATCATATTAGAACAACCTAAATGACTGCTTGGTTTAAAATCACCGCCTAATTACCTTATGTAAATCATCTTAATTGAATATCTGCACGCATATTGGATTACGTTTCATTTTTCCTACCATTATCTAACATGTGCATTATGACGTAAAAAGTATTTCTTGAACACTGGAGGACTATTTAAAGGTCTAATATTCAATGATGTCATATACAATACATTTGCCTTTGTAACAAGTGAAAAAAAAGGACTAAAATGTGAATAGTAAAAATTAAATAACGATTTTTCTGAAATTTTTTCATGTTTTTTTCTGAAAACTATATTTATAAGAACAAAACAAAACAAAAAAAATAAAAAAAAAGATCCCAAACGGTTTTTGAAAAAGTTTTAGCATTAAAAAAATAAAGAGCAGGTTTTTACATATACTCGTAACTTTTTTTCAGTCGGGAAAAAAAAAATTAAAAAATTCTGAATCCCGATCTGAATGAAGGCCGAGTTCTTTGCGGTAGTTGAAAACAACAAAAATTTTTTTGCGAAATCAAAGGGGGTCAGGTAAAAAAATTTACATGGAATGACCTATATATAGATGGCATAGCAATAGTACCCATAACAAGTTCTTTTTTAAATTTTTCAACGAGCATAATAATTACGTACAAATACATTGTGTAGCGCACGGCGCGGCAAGCTGAGCGAGGTGCAGATCGGGCAGATGCGGCGCCAGGTGTCCGCGCAGCGCGCCAAGGCCGACGACGAGAGGTAACACTGCACCCACCCCATCTTAAGATCCGTATTAATTAACTGAACTTAACTTTGAGATCGATCTTGAGTGCGGCTTATGTATTAGATTTTGGACTGAAGCCGCACTCAAAATGTATCTCAACCTTGAGTTTACTTTATTAATACGATCCTTAACAATGAGATCGATCTTGAGTGCGGCTTTAGTACTAGATTTAAGACCTCAAATTCGATCTTATTCTCGAGTTCACTTTATTAATACAGTCCTTAAATTTGAGATCGATTTTGAGTGCGGTTTTCCGTATTAAATCTAGTACTTAGCCGCACACAAGATCGATCTGAATGTTGAGTTCAGTTTATTAATATGGTCCTTAACTTTTGATTTCTTTTTATGGAATAGAGGTAGCAAATGAATATGCAACGAGTGAATTACTTGCTCGTTACCTTAAGTACCTACTTCTTTGGTATGAAGGTAGCAAACGGAACTAGACTAGACTTGGACTGTGTACTTACGAAATCAGGCGAGGCTGATGGTAAGTGGCTACTACCACCTAGACATTTGTTACTAGGCCAAATACGATTGATTTAGGTCTTATAACAACAGTTGTTGACAACAGATGTATTGCTACCCTTGAAGACTAAGATGTTCGCCTTATGTATATAATTGGAACCCATTGATTCTCCAAAACACAATAGTTACTTCACGGAGGATTATGAGAGTGGCCTTCTCATAATCCTACAAGTGGAATAACATGAATTCTACCATCTGATTTACGAGTATTAGCCTATTACTAGCATTCAACAAAAGTAGTATGAGATAACAACAGACCACGAATAAAATTTGCAGCTCAAATGACATCGAAGCAATACAATTTTGAAGTTGTAAAACGAAGCTGGTTGCAATTAGCGAGATACTAGCTTTAGAATACTAGCAATACCTTGCATCTTATACCTTTTAACTCCTAAAAGCAGACTATTGAGATTTTTGCTGTCGTAGAAAAAAACAATTTTGAAGCTAACGAACAAAAAAATCCTTTGAAAAATACACTATTGTTTATTATATTTATATCAATCGAAGAAACAAACAAACATATTATTGTTGAAGTTAAAACGTTGGTCTCTCATCTAGATAAGATTTTCGTAGTCCACGATAATCGTGTCTCCGGAGGATGTCTTGCGAAACTTTCCTTAGCTATCGTACCTACCGGCAATCGTTCTCTAATTAGTGATTTGCCTTCACCGTTATATCAATCAACAATCAGTTTGAATTTTTTTATTCGCCTTCGTTGTCGTACTAATCGACAATCAGTTTCTTAATTTTACCTTACCTACGTTCGTCGTCTTATACTTGTAAAAATACGAAAATTTATTTCTGTGGGAAGTTGATATTATTTAAAATTGTATTGTTGTTCTTAAAATATTATTAAATAATATTTAGCTATAAATTATTAAGATTTCATAACTATTTCGAGTTAGTATAAAGTTCTTAGCCAATAATATAATCGTAGATTTTATTGCCATTTTTATTTATTTGACGCTGTAGATACATTTTTAATAATGGTGTTGTCAACTGCTCATTATATCTTGAAAAGCTTTTAACAAGATTTTTATTGTCATTGTAGTAGAAGGTTGTGTTTGAATTACGCTAATCGTAATAAATAATAACAAAAAAACTTACACGTGACATATTCTCTGTGTTGCCAACGGAAATATGTATATAACACAGAAAATATGCATGTAATTAAACCTCTAGAATACCAAGAAACCTATTTACCAATACCGATTACGTGCATAGTTCTAATAAATTAGCAGCCTTAATTGCAGGCTTTGGAGAATTAGAGTAATGTATACTGTAGTAAATGGTACTACTAAATGTGAGCTGTAATTATGTCGTTATTTGTTTTGTTTCCTGCTTCTGTCGTGGTTCGTCGGTAAGCTGCTTGTGCTTCGTAATATTATTTATATATATTTTATTTTTATATAGCGTACAAGTTGAATACAGACCCGCCGTCCACCTCAGGGTGATTTGCCTTGGTCGTCTGTAATCATTCTTAGATAGAAGTCTATTGGGTCGACCTACCTTGGGTCTTCAGCGTGTGTAAAATAGAGTCGCCTTTTTATAGGGCCCCCTAAAAGCCGTTTACACATTTATATGTACATACTAAGAATAACTATAAAATTCTTGTCAATCTACTCAATATACAGTTAAGTACATACATACATACATACATATCTTCACGCCAAATCCCTAACGGGGTAGGCAGAGAGTATCGAGTGCCAAA
>DWNR01004223.1:0-11070 GCA_018250455.1 Polygonus leo
AACACTCAAACCCTCTGTTTTCACGCTTTGTTGCTTCGATTATGTAAATGCATATAATAACTGCTTAAACCAACAAAATGTTAGTTTCGAGTATTGTGACATTTTTACATTGTACAGTTTAAGGAGTGTAACTAACATTACAATGTTATACAGTACTTTTATTGTGATGCTTAAACTATAGACTAAGATTACTAAAGATTTACCACTATCTACCAGGTGGTAGAAACCATGTAGTTCAACCGGGGAAGTAACACCGCCACCTTCATAATCCTCCGTGTAGCAATTTATTGTGTTTCGGTTTGGAGAGAAAAAACATTTATTCAATGGTTCCAAAGTAGTAAACAAGCTTGCAATTCATAGACCATGGACATTTCTTATCAACATTAAGTAGGAATTGAATTCCAACGTTACTGAGATGAATTGCTTATCCTGAGGCAGCTCTTTTTTCGAATCTCAGTAGAAATTCATCTTCCACAATTACATTTCTATCCTTACTAAGATGGTATAATAACCTTTCATACTCTAGAAATAAGTTAAAAGTCTTCATTTAATTGACCCTATTTTCTTACACATCTTTACTTGTCCTTCAAAATGGAGTTGCGGCGAATATCAACCACAAAGTGAGGGCTCATTTCGATTTATAAATCATTTAGAAAATGACCATCTGTAACCAAAAAGCCTAATAACCTATATTCTTTTCTACCAAATGTTTTTATCTCATGTTTTGATCTGGATGGACGGATTCGATGAAGTCAAAGTCAAATATTAATGGAAGTGTATTAAATTTTATAAGTCTTACTAGACATACTTAAAAACAACAAATTATAATTCTAAAAATCAAGTATCTAATATGTCTTACACACTAGCACTTTTTAAATTAACTCACTCTCGCATCAATATATTGTTATGATCATAAAAACATCAAACACATTTTATTCATCAATAAATTACTACATAAATTACATGTAAGCTGCATCGAGTGTTGCAATTTCTAATTCTTGCGTTTCAACATCGACTGTGAAGAGACCCTTGTAATCGGGGTCTTACTATTGTTATACTTCGCATTGTAATATTAAAGTGGGGATCAACCCTAATTTTTAATTTAAAACCCGGTGTAGAAAGACCCTACACAATTTGAAGTTTTCGTGGTCAACGGAATTTGATACGATAACTATTTTTATGCACATGCTCTTTATTGTACGTATCTTTAATGTATGACGGAATTATTTGATAAATAAGTTCATTTTATATCGAAGACAATCTTATAATCTCAAAGAGTATATTCTCAAAGAGTATAATTCGATTTAAATATTATTAATTCCATTTCAAGCTTATTGAATCAAACATCGAATAGTAATTCAAAGATAGAAATGTCAGAAACTTCCAACTAAACTACGGATTTTTGCGTACAGGATAGACTCAAAGCAAGCTATATTATTTACTTCGATTTTATGTATGCTATATACTGACGCACGAGGCGAACATCTTAGTCCTCAGGGGTAATGTATTGATTTTTCGTAACAAGGAAATAGGAAAACGCTATTTTGTATGCGTGACCCAATAACCAGACACCATAAGGGCTTAGCCGCCCTAATGGCTTGGGTCGGAAATTAATTTGCGGATTATAACGAATTGCATGATAGATATTTGATGGTGGGTGGGGAAAACGAGTCAATAATATAGTACGTACCCAATCTGTTTACATGATGTTTTAGTTGGTTATTCAGGACTTCGTTTCCAGAGAGTGAATTGGGGCGTAAATATACATTAAATGAATATTATTACAGTTCCACCCAATCTGTTTACAGAATGCAGTTTTAATTATTTATTCAAAATTTCGTTTCCAGAAAGCGGAGATTGAGGCGTATATGTATGCATAAATTAATATAAATACAGTATGTTTAGTCCAAATTATGAGTAATTTGTATACTATCAAAAATTTTCCCAAACATTTTAAGAACATCTTAATAATTATTTACTTTTCTTACAAGACTGTTGTTAAAGTATAATGAAATCAAAGTTTACTAATTTGTATATATCTTCAGGCATGTTACAGATTAACATTATTTTTTATATTTTTTATTTTTAGTATTTTATATTTAGTATTGTTAATTTCGAAAACAAAAAAAAACACAAGTGAACTAAGAACTCTACAAGACATTTCAAGGCTCAATTCCCAAAAAATATTTTGACCTTATAAAAACCAGTACATGTTTCGAAAACCGCAATTAAGATTTTTTCGAACACACACAGACAATTTCTCATATTCATTCGACGTATAAATAAATAATATGAAACTTAAAATGAAGTTAACGAACTAACGACATAAGAAGAATGTGTTTCATTGAATAGAACACAAAGACGTTAAAAGAGCCATTGTGAGAAGTATGTCTTTAATACCTTCCATTTCACCTCTTTGTGCACGATGATGAAAATAGAAAGAGCTTGCAGTTGCAACATTTTTAGATTTTTACTATGAACTAAATCTTTCATTACGTACTTATATCGACCGAAATATTACTAATAAACATGATACATATACGGTCGCCCTTGAGTATTTGTTACATAAGGAAATAAAATTTAAGATTTTTGTTAAAAGTTATTCCGTATCCTATTTTATTTATATAAAAGTTACTTCATATTTTGTAACATCATGTTTTACTTTATTTTATTATATAAAGTTTAGCAACAGGCCTGAGATCCAATAGCAAGTGGTCCCTGCAACCTATGGACTTTTATAACCAATTTAAAGACTTATATTGAATCGGACCAAAAATAATAACATACGCGGTGCTGCAATTAAGGACCTAAATGTTCAAGACAATATTTGCATCACGGAAGATCGACGATCGTGATGGAAATACAGAAGAAGTTCCACCTAAAGCTGCTAAATCTGGAAATCACAATATTGCTTCACTACATCACTACATAGTATAAAATAAAGTCGCTTTCTCTGTCCCTACGTCCCTATATCCCTTTGTAAGCTTAAATCTTTAAAACTACGCAACGGATTTTGATGCGGTTTTTTTTAATAGATAGAGTGATTGAAGAGGAAAGTTTATACGAATAATATGTTCACAGTTTTTCTGTAGTGTATTCAGTATCAGCATTGCACGCGTGCGAAGCCGGGGCGGGTCGCTAGTTATCAATAAAATTTAAAATTTACATATTACATAAATATTTTTATCATTCAAAAGACAATCTTTTAAACTGCAATCAAGTTTTAATTTCTATTTCACAGTCGTCTCATAAAATTGAAATATTCATCCCCTTATCCCTGATCCCGTTACGTAAGCAAACAATTGTAAGGCAGGTCGTTGGCCTCAAGATAAGGGTTGATTTTACCCATTATCACCGTACCTTCCCTTTGTATATGTTTATTGTACACTGAATGTCTTATCACAAGTAAAAAGTAAATCGACCGAGAGTTTGATTGCAGTGTGCGATAATGTGCAAATAATAAATTTGAGAAAAATTAATGTAAAAATCTATGCAAAGTTCATATACCACAAAGGTTTCGATCGATTTCCATTATCGAATATTGACTTAATATTTTTTATATGTAAAAGAAATATAAATAAATAAATGTACTGACAACATTATAATTATAAATTCCAAAAACGTTAAAATTTGCATGCTACTTAAGTTAGATGAATGTAGGACTTTGTTGTAAAACCTATAATTAACCATATTCAAACGCAAGTAAAAAAATAGAATTTGAGAATGGAGAAGGTTCTCAAATGTATCGTCCTACGGTTGCCTGTGCCTTTGATATGATGAGACATAAACACTCGATTTAGAAAATAAATCATTCTTAAAATTAATATTTTACTTTTTTACTTACCGAATCGAACCATGAACTCTCTGCAGATTTATATCGTAACCACTATGTTCTGGGTGGTCACCACTGATCAAAATCGACATCGTGTCCAAATGAAAAACAAATTATTGTTTTATTAATCCACTAACCCGCCCTGCTCATTAGTCCAAAATAATTGCACTCAAAACGACCATTGTAAAGCTTTTTTAACTACGAATATCGTCACGCTTTGTAGTACGAGTATACATATGTAGTAACAGAACCGAGATAATAACTTCACATTAACATCAAACAAAGTAATATAGTGCAGAGTTAACTGTGTGAATAACAGCATCCTTTTGTGGCCCATTGTAGTTTTGTGGGAACCACACTGGACTTAGAGTCCATTGTGTAAATCCATTGTACTAAACATTAAGTAGCAACTCACCCCATTCTTGAAAGGGTAACAGGTCATTATCGGATCTTGGACCCTTCTTACGAATGGTCACATACGAAATTTTTGTTCTAAGTTTATTCTGTTCTTTTAAATTAAAATTTAAATAGCCAACTTGCATGAAGACTAAGGGAATGTAAGTGATCTCATTATAAATAATCGGTGTGGCCTAATATTTTTATGTAACTGAACACATGGCAGGCCACCTGATGGTAAGTGGTCATCTTCGTATATAGATATTTGAAACGCCAGAAGGATCGCTAGATCACCGACGCTTTTAAAGAAGAGAAAGACATTACAAAGGGAAGATGTTAATAGTAAAAATATTTAATTAATATTCATAAGAAGCTACCGCCATTAATGTCATCAGTGACCTAGAATTAGACTGTGCATAAGTTCAAAAAAATGAGTTGATTAACTCGAGTTCAACTCGAGTTACGTGAATTTTAACTTGATAAAATCGAGTCGTGTTTCGAATCGAAATCACGTGGTAGACAAACCAGAGATTAAATCTACACGTAGCTAACCACGGTAACGTTAACTAAACCCTCTTTCCAAGGGTAGTTCCCCCTACCCAGGAATATTGTTCTGATTTTCGAGGATATAGCCATCAATTATATTTTATTGCTTTTAATCAACGTTCAGTATAATTACGCTTGCATATCAAGGGGTTTGCAGATTAAAGTCCTGAGTGCAAGACGCATTTAAAGTTCGTAGGAGCATAAAATTTTAATTAGCCTTATTAAATACGGTGTTTTTACTGTTCGAGCATATCACTATTGGCATTAATTGAGGTGAAACCGGAAAGTAAAATCGAGGTATGATTTATTTTTACAATATTTTAATGGATTTACCTCTGTGGAAGCCAATTTAATATTAGATAAGAATGGAAATGAAAATAAAGTACTTTTAATGAAAGTTTATTTTACCACTTTTCTTATCAATCATATAATAATAATTTTAAAAAGTTTTAATGAAATATGTATATGACTTTTATTGTAAAAACCTTTAAAGTAATTTAAGTAATAAATATTTTAACCAGTATTGTTTATTATAATACGTTTATTACATTTAATACAGTACAGTTTAAATGTATTAAATGTAAAGTACTCATTATAATTTATATTTATTTACATTTCTTGTATATTACGAACTTAATATGATTTTTTGAAAATATATACATGTATCATACAATACGAGTAGGTTTACATTCACCAAAAACATACCGAAAAGGAGGTGTGTTAATTAATGTTTTTAAATGGGCATACTTATGGAACATGGCATAAATTATTTAATCCAGTAATCAGATCAGGAAATGAAATTTTCATATGATTATACCTTCACCATGGTACCAGCTTATCAACAAACTTGCTTGCGGCATTCCATTCAGTATGATTTAACATGGTCTAAGCATCTATTGGACATTCCGTAAGGATTAATTAATATACTGGTTTATTACTGCAAATAAATAGGTCTATGTATACATTATACGTTGAAGGGCGGAGCATGATCAATCAAATAACAAAGTAAATCAGGAGTACAGTCACGCACATAACCCTTATGTTGTCTCTGATGGCCAGGGATCTCTTTTCAGAATGAGAAAACTTCTTTCTCTCTCTTCTTCGTCACATTCTTCAATCGCATTCGGGGATGATTACTAATGTCCATGGGCGGCAGTGACCAATAACCATAAGGTGGACTGCATGCTTGTTTATTACCTATAGACGATAAAAAAATAATGGCCTAAATTGTAGCCCAACGTGTTAATTAAGTGTTGATTTGCAGAATTCGGTTCAAAGAATTTTCTACTACTACATAAACTCGAGTTCCAGTTAAATTTTCTCTTTTATTTAAATTATATGTCTAGAGTTAATATCAATTAAAACTATGTTATTGGAAGTTATATTGCAAGATCGCTTTAGGTGTTAAAATGAATGTAGTTCAACCGAATGGGTCCATCATACTCCGAGAAGAACTCATTGTATTCCAATTTTGGACTGCGGTATTACCGGCTATATTTACACACACGGTTTACATTTTAGACCTCTGGATTAGCGCATAACCACTTACGGACCACGCAGTTACTATCAGGTGGACAGCATGCTAACTTTATGAGAAAAATAGGCTGCCTTGTCCTGTCTACGAGTATTTCCTTATTTCTTGTTGATTACACAACAGTAACTGGTACTCATAATACAGTAAGTTTTGCGTCACTTGCCAGCAGACCACCCACCGACAGTTCCATGCCAGCACCAAGTGAATGACATGTTTGATAGTTAATGTTCAAGTGTGTCAAGCGGATTTAGTTACCCATTAAGGCGGGTATAGTCCTATAAAATTCTTGATGTTCACTTTACACTTTTCTGTTTATTTATTAACGGAAAAAGGAGACAAAAGAAGATGGCAGCTGTAGGCCTAGACAACGCTAGGATTTAACCAAGTCTGGCGAGATATCTGCGCACTTAAATATCATATTGGTTAAAAACAATACAATACAATATATTATTATTATTTGCACACAAACAAATAGTTATATTTATCAATAAAACACAATACAATATAATAAAATTATAATTGAATCATCATGTTACTTTCTTGTGAAAAATAAACAACCGTGACTATCATATAAAATCCATTTAGATCACCGTAAAAAACAATATAACTTTGAAAACTCAACACACTCGCAGCACACCATTTATCCACTGCCGTGACAAAGCCAATAAAAAACTTGAAAACAAATTGTTGTTTTGCGAAGTTAGATAAACAAACCGAATGAATCCCGGTCAGGTCAAACCCGATCACGTTCTCATCGGAATGGCAGGAATAAAACAAGATTAACTAGTTGGCGACGCTAACAATCAGATGTTGCACCTTGCATTGCATAATATGCTAATATCTAACAGATTTATCTCACATTTATTATGCGATTTTTATTTTGTGAGAAAATTGAACATTGCTTAGGTATGCGTATACTAATATCCTAAATCTCTCGAACTGAAATAAAATAAATACACATTTTAGCTTCTCAATAACAACACAAACAAAATGTAAGAAATAATACGAATAATAGAAAAAAACCTTAGCCCTTTCATTATGTTAAAAATATACTTCTTTGACATAGATATATGTACTTTTTTAACGTTTTGCATTAGAAAGATATTTGAAACTATTCGTCCAAAATTTTAACTTGGACAGAGGTAATGTCCAAAGCTTTATTATACCAAACAACGTCCGACTCGATTTCTTTATTACTTATGAACATAAGTTAAATTCCTGGTAGACTTTATTGAAGCATAAATTATCTCATTTCTAAGAACGATGCTTGAAGCATCTACGATAATGATCTGTCCGTCAGTGCTCAGAAGTCTTAATCTTGCAGTTATATTTTGTAGAAAATATACTTAAGAGAAAACGGAATACTGGCCAGGTGGTACAACTCGTTTAGTTTAACCGGGGAGGTACCACCTCCACCCTCATCCTCCGTGAAGTAAATCTTTGGAGAGGCGTGGTTGCCGGCTATACTTATACACGAGGCGAACATCTTATTCATTAGGGGTAGCAACGTATCTGTGATCAAACTTAGGTATGATTTAATCGTATTTGGGGATCATTACTGATGTCTATGGGCGGCAGTGACCACTTACCACAAGGTGGACTGCAGACTTGGGATCCTACTGCTCGACAGAGGTTCTGTAAAATGATGAGTCCGCCAAGAATAAAAAGATGAACAATATATCGAGCGTGTAGACGAATTGCTAGCATAGGCTATAGACTGGCTATAGAGCCAGAATCCTAAAAATGAGCGAAAAGTTAAACGTATATTAATGTGCCAATTTGTCATACCCAAAATGTCAAATTACCATAAAATGTATATAGATATATATCTACAGACAAACCGACTGATCTAGGGCTCTAACCACTAATTAATTAAAACGTTAACAAGCTGTGTAAATTTCAAAGCGAAATCAAAAATATTGTGGTCAAACAATATCAAATTAATATTAATATGAGATATAAATGACAAATTATTGCAACAAATATTGGGAACTTACGTACTCAAAATTATAAGCGACCGATGTACTCGGACGCAAAAGGGTTTGTACCAGAGTAAAATTTTCAGTTGTTCGAGTTGTATGAGTAAATTGTTTAACATAATATGGCTTCATACTTAGTTTAAAATGTCAGTTACTAGATGACGTTGTACTCAAAATTAATATTGTAATCATATATATTGCGGCTACATATATATATTTTATATTTTTAGTATTTGTTGCATTGTTGCATGTTATTGTAGTGACTCTAATAGTCCATATTCTGAATTTTGCGGCCAAAGAGATATAGCCCTGTGTCTGATCACCCACCTACATCACAATGTAAACAGGTCCACATAATTGGCATCATTTGGATTAAATCAATAATGCTTAAAATCAATAATGCCCCATGCCCAAAAATAACCGTAATGAAAAAATATCCGTTAAATAACTTTGAAATATTTCAGAGTGACCATGGTCATGACGGTTTCAGTTATAAACATCCTCGCAAAAATCGTTTAAGTAAACACCAAATCTACATAAAATTCTAAGTTGCCTTTTAGTTTTGTAGCTAACAAGTTGAATTTTGTTTGTTTCAGGTAAGGCAATTTAGCCCGGAGCTTCATTTCAGAGCAGAAAGTAATGAGAGGGAAGCTAACAGGTAATGTAATACCTTATCTTCATTAGGGCCTGTATAATGCAAAACGTTTAGTAAAAAGGTGCTCCCAAATGAGTTATTCAGTGAACATCGAGTTTGTACATTTCAGTTCTTTCCCGTTACCCAAAAAGGTATGTATACGATTTTGTGTTTCATTTAATCATATTGTTATTTAAACTTTATTAATATGGCCCTGAACTCGTAATTGGTAACAAATAAAATCCTTCTGGAGAACAAACGCCGTTTCACTAAAGACTGTTAATTAAATTCGTTAAATAAATACACAACTAATTAGTTTTGTTGTTGTATGAGAACATATCGTTATTCATATTTATACAGCTTGTAATTTTAGGGTACCTAAAAGGATACTTTATACCCTAAATAATGTGCCTAAGAACAAAAGCTTTGTTGGTCCCTTCTTTGCTATTGTTAGTTGACAGCTCTTGTAAGACGTTACAATTAAGTCTAAATAAATAGAGTGGACATTACATAGTCACAACATATACATAGAATACACAATTTTGTATTCTAATGAACTCTTCGTAGGTTTTTGACAGCGAACACCACTTTAAAGTACTATTAAATCCGAGATTGTCAATTGGCACATATTTGTCTTTAGTGAAAACTAACATTACATAGTAACATTGAATAACTCTTGTCTGTATGTGATAATTATCTCAGGAACCTATTAATGTACCACTGTTGGGCACGGGTCTCAACTCAAGATGAGCAAAGATAAAATTAGAAGGACGCGTCTGGTATTCAAACTCTGACCACCAGCGAAAGGTCAGAATGGGTTGAGTACAAATTTCCATGAACGACTACCGTTCATGGAAATTTGTACTCAACACTTTCTTACTATTGGGATACTTATAAGATAAAAAAAAAACTCATTGCTTACGTACAGACCATATTGGCTTCTGCATATACTGCACGTTACTTCAAACTCAATATAAGAGTCTAAATTACATAAACTGCAGTTGTAAAAATTCCCAAAGCGGTTCCCAAATGTGCAAGCAATCCAACTTGTAATTTAAGGAGCCATTGAAGTCCCATACTGAGTTAATTATAGGTCAAACTGGACTGTGACCCTTCGGTGACTCTTTTGTGAGAAGGACCCGGTGTGCTTAAGCTCTTTAGGCTCTTTGAGGTCATTGCCTTTTTAATTCGGGTACTGAATGTACCGGATTCTTTAAAAGTATCCTATTTCGTGTAATGAGAAGATCTTCTTTGCTTAAGGTTTGTAATTGCCATTATATTATTTTAAATTTACTTATTCTTTTTAAAATAAACTGAAAAATGACTTTCAAAATGTTTGTTCATTTAAATTTGCATACCAACCAAGTATAATATAAAAATAATGATAACGTAGAATGAGATTATAATCATACCTTATTTTAGCAAATAGAGATTTAAATTAAATTTGCTCATCTTTTTATATAATTTATTCTTCATTTTTTATTAGAAATGTGTATACTTGGTACCGAGCGTGAATGCATAATCGTAAACATGAACGTCATTTATCTTTTATTAAGACTCCGTCTGAGTGAGAATCTTACAGAAAATTCTAAGCTAAGCTAGAACGAGGTACATAGGTATATGTATTTTTATAACAACACTAATTGGCCAGGACGAGAAGGTCTTTTAAAAACTAGACAACAGTCTCGCATCCAATGGTATCCTACCTTTCGTGTTGAACACATGAGTAAACACACACACACATCCTCAAGCCAAATCCCTAATGGGGTAGCCAGAAAGTATTGAAAGTAAAAATTGATTAAAATCGTTTAACCTGTTTTGGAAATTATCGTGGTCGAATATCATGGCATGGGCTTTTTATGTGTTAAGATTGAGATAATCATAGACATAGTAGAGAGAAAAACCCAGTCGTTAATCAGCATTTGTCACCACCCGATGTTTCTTCTATGAGGTTTGCTAATAAAAAAAGAAAAATTTAAAAGCATCTTTCATTTTTTGTTTTAACTTTAACCGAGCATTCCTCTCGTACCTTAATAAACATATTTTCCATTGTTTATCAACGTTAGTGGCGGGGGGAGAGGATTCCCCGTCCTATCTCCGCCCATTTTTTTTTTTGGGGAAAAAAGGTTTTTCCTAAAGCCCCCCCTTT